>VUQR01024742.1:3624-42781 GCA_015108515.1 Hemichromis elongatus
AAACCAAAGGAGGGTGGGGGGGGGGGGGGGGGCGTTAAAATATGAACACCATCGGTGTTTTGTCCACGAACAGTCGGCGCAGACATTAACTGTGTTTGAGAATCCGATGCGGATAAACAGGAAAAGGCTAACGATGCTCACTGGTAGACAGACGCACCTCACTTTCCAGTTGCTGCAAAGCTTCAGAAAACTTGACCTCTGACCTTGAGGTCAACATCACTGGGATCCCAGGTCTAGGTTTTTTGCAGATACACTAACGGTTAGGTGTCTGTGCCACCGGTCCACCCGGAGGGGGGAAAACTGTAAAGCTAATCCAAATTTGAAAAGATCATAATGAAAATTAACAACAGACTAGTAAATATTTGACTTTCAAAGATTGAGACCAATAACAGTCCAGTGAAATCTGGCCATTCCGAGCTTTTGCTCTCTCTCTCTGATGGGTTGACTTTGGTTTTCCAGCCTATAGATGGCCTCCTTCACTTCTATCAACATCTCACCGCACCTCATTCTGAAATTCCCTGCAAACAGCTACAAAATACAACGTTTGGATTAACTTGTCATGGAATAACAAGGCAACAGACTTCAACTGGTCATGAAACTGCTGCCAGTCAATTGTCCAATTACTTTAGAGTCTCTGATAAACGGGGGCCTGTGTGTGTCTGTAACTCCTCGAACGTTAAGGCAACACTTTTGTTAAACCCCTGGAACTGCAGCTGAGAGGCTGCACTTCAGTCACATCTTGGCTGTTTGATTTAAAACTCACTGCTGTGACATACAAAGGCAAAATTACAAAAACTGCGTCATTGTCCACATTTTTGGACCTGAATTTGAATACAGGGTCAGTAAAGTGACATGAAACAAGGCCAGTGAAGCTACGCGATACTTCCTCACATAGATGATGTCTTTATGCAACGCTGGGTCGACCCACTTATCTCGGGCAGTGGCGTCCTGAACAGTTTTCTTTCAAAACAAAGAATTATAAACAAACAAACAAAAAGGCAAAGAAAGCCGACATAAAAAGCCACAAAACAAACACACGAATAACGATCAGCAGCTTATTCTCTGTAGTGCTTTCAATAAATCATGCATCGCTTTTGAGTTCTGCCGGAAAGATGAACATAAATATAAACGAAGTCATTTGAATCCCCTCTCTTATTTGTCTGAAGAACTGAAATAAAAGGTTATTTTTTAGAAGGTCTGAGGGGGACTCCGGCTTTAGACCAGAACGGCTCACAGTCAACACAATACCTGCTGAGCCTGCTGGTGGAGGCGAGGCAGGCTTTAATGGCCCGTGTGAGGAGCTGGTTGAGTCCCGGCGAGAAGCGGGTTTAACGGCACTCGTGAGGGACAAAAAAGCAGCTCAGGAACATTGTGCCGGCTTTGACTCCAAATGAATTTTAAATTACTTTGTGCATATTTTTGCCTTGAGGAAATTTCATCATCAAAAAAAAATAAATCAGCAGGTAAATTTCCCCTGCGATGGGCCGAGTTCAGAGTCGGTCCCCAAAGTATTTGAACAATCATGCAGCTCTACAGGTGCCGCTGCTGCCTTAAACAGCACGCTTATATCTGAAAACTGTTAGCACACTCCCTACAAAGGTGCACGTAAACATCGTGCCCCTCCCGCTCGTGCTGCGTTCTCTCTGTCCTCCTCTTCCACTTTCCGCAGGTGTACGGAGAGCTGCATGCGCTGTGCTTATGAGGCCCCAGCAACCTGTCGAGTGTTTATTGCTGTATTGTTTCTCGTCTCTCTAGGATCTTCTTTTCCATCTCGTCTTTCTAAGCAGTCACGGCAGATGGCTGCCCTCCCAGAGTCTGCTTCTACTCGAGACGTCCAACTGTTAAAAGGCTTTTTTTCTGCTCGTAGAGGTTTCCGTCTAAAATACTGAAAGGTATTTACCTTACTGTGAAAAGTGCCTTGAGATGACAATCATTGGGATTTAGTACTGTATATATATGTAATTGAAAGTTAATGATTTTGTGTTTTTGGTTTTTAGGTGCGCTTTCAAGTCTTTCTCTTTGAACCTAAATGCCTTCAAGTTGAATTAAAATCACGTTAAGTAATTTTCCACCCTGGAACACTGTCACCATCATTGTATCTTTAATGGCTTTTTATAATATAAAAGCTCCTTTTCATCTCAAATGGCTGGAGGGATGTGTCTGCGTTTGATCCACAGATGCTGGCAGGCTGAGCCCCGGCAGGGAAACAGGAGCAGGTAAACAAACTAGCACTAGAGTCTACATGGGAATGTGCTGTTAACCCCGATATTGAAAAATTAGGGCTGCACATGCATCTAACCAGACAAAGGTGAATCAGAATAATTCCTTTTTATTGATTATTATTATTAATTTTTTTTTATTGATCTCTGCAGGGAATCTCATCCTCTGTTTCCAGCATCCAGGGACCGACTCCAGATGTAAGCCAGGAACAAAGAATGAACGATGGGAGAACTAGCCTGGCATGTTCTTTACAGCGGGAGAAACAAAGGCGTTAGACTGAAACCGTGAACCCTCCACACAGATGGGATTTGCACCGGTCCAGGGTTCACTGCCCACTCTCCGTATCTGAATTTCAGGAGCGGGACCACACCTCATACACTACTCTTCCAGCTCACACTGTATATCTGACCCCACTGCACTACAAGCTTGTTTGTTTTAATTTGCACGCCCCAACCTCGCTTCCTCTTTCAAATCATTCACCCCCCCCCAATAGTACGCGGTGTTCTGTCTGGCCTGCGAGCCGCACCAGTCCCCCTCAGACTCCCTCCTCAAACCACAGCTTACACCATCTGCCATTGTGCGCTAGAAATGCTGTCAGTTTCCTGGTCCTGTCCCAGATACAGCTGGCTAATAAGCCTTCTGTGACTCATGCTGCTTTGACTGAAGTTTGCTTGGAGTTTTCTCTGTATGAAAAGAAACCAAACCATCATCTGATTTTGGAACAGCGAAATTAAAGTGCATGTGCGAAAATGCCTTTAAAAGCCATTCAAGGTAGTTCATCTGACATCAGCTGATGAGCTAAACAGCCTATTTGTGTTTGATGACTTGCCAAAAATATGATATACCTAAGATGTTCCTACAAGCATAAATGAAGTTGATTGTTTTGTGCCAAACTTTTTCCAGCTTTAATACTTTAAAATCAAGTATGCCCAAACGTGTCTGTGTAGGTTCTCGGTCGTCCAGGACATCCTTCCCACACGTCTCAACGCCCACTCACACCCTGGGCCATTTGACCTCAGGAAATCACATGATAGGGTGGGGCTAGCTTTCACAATGGGTTCACCTGAAACCTTGGGCTGGTTGTGACCCACACCCGTTTTCACACCTTGGCTCGTGTGATTAGGTAGAGGATCAATAGGGGGTCCATGACCCTCTTGGGGGAGGGACTCTCCACCAGTTGCTCTTTGAACTGAAGAAGCTTTTCGGGTGAGAGGTGAAACTTCTTCAAGAAACCTAAAGAAGTACAGCTGCTCCTAAGACTTTGCCTAAATGTGTACACGTATAATTTGCTGCAAAAATCCCTAAAACACCGTCAAGACAACAAATAATAATAACAATGATGACGATTCATCTGGGAGGTTGGATTTGGTGTTACGGTCTCTAAATAAAACACCTCATCTAAATATAGTAAATCAAACTGAAGGTTATTTGGAGTTTTTTTTGTGAGTTAAATGCGTTTCTGTGTGGCTTTGAGTTTCAGTGTGTATTTACATGAAGCTGAATAATACTCAGTGTTCCTGTGTGAGGAGGCGGTAAGACAAAGGGTCATCAACACGCACCTTCAGTACAGACTGCAAGCTCTGCCAATGCATACATGAAAGAGTCCAGCTTCCTTTAACGGAGACCGTCTCCGTCACACTAATTATCCTTTATTTGCATCATTTAGATGGATCGGAAAATTCATCTCCACATGACTTGATGTTATTTCAGTGGGATATTCTATGGCATATAAAGACATATCAGGTGGTGCGTTCAATAAAAAGCTGTCCATGCTGTGTTTAGCCAGGATTAAGAGAGCCTGCATCCGGGCTGTCAGACCACTGCTGTGTGGGGCATTTAGAGGATAGATTGGTTTATTATCTAAGACAAAATTACCATTTTGCTTTTGGACTTTGAGCAGTATTGTCTGATTATTTATATGTTTTTTTTTTTGTGAGCATAAATTTTGTCTTAATGTTGCTATTTTATCCGCACATGATGAAACTAGTGCACTGGAGCAGGAGCAGCCTCCCAGTGTAAAACCATCTGCCCCCCTTATACTGCTGCAAATGTCCTAGAACTGATCTGCTGTGGCCCAGTAAAGTGTTTGGTTTGAGTTTTGAGGTGGATTGAAAAACGTATTTTTTTTGCATGCTGTGAACATGGATCGGTACCGTGTGTGAAAACAGAATGAAAGTTGTATGAACCGGTTCTCAAACCTTTTCTGGCTTTCCTCACCTCAGAAACTAAAAAACATATCAATGTCAATAATTAACACTAAAAGGATTCACGCTGAATGTTGCTTAAATAAAGTGCGATTGCAACACTAAATTAGGGTTTATTTATTTTCCCTAAACATCTAAAAACTTATTTTATATCTTTACACTGTTGTCTCAAAGCTCTCAACTTTTGGGGAATACTTTGCATACTTTCAGACTACATACTCATAGTATTCATTATATATTCATTTATTTCTAGCATGTGTGTGGTATCACTTCTAAGCCTAAAACATACAAAGAATGTTCAGGATGTATTAATATATGTATTCTAATAAAAAGTAATACAATTTTTACATTTGACACTGTCTGTTTCATTAACTGTTGCAGCACGGTAATGCAAGTATTAATTAGTTCAAATTTAAAACACAATAAAAACTCCTTCATTTGATAAGAATAAAACCAGAGTCCTTCTGAGGCAAATTGAATAGATTGCACTTAGTTTTCAAAGGCCCACATCTGTGTATCCAACATCCCACAATTCACAGTGGGTGTCAAAACAAGCTCCAAGCCATAAATTCATGGAAACTCATCTGTGATTAAAAAAAAAGGGGGGGAAAGAAGAAGATCTGAGGAGTGCTGGAGTGTTTCAGAGAAAAGGGAATTTGGAACCACCAGGACTTTTCCGAGAGTTGGCTGTTCAGCCAAAAGTAACTGACTCAGTAGCAGTCCTTCAATCAGACACTTAGAGCAGAGTGGCTAGATGGAAGCCACTCCTGAGTAAAAGACACACGACAGCTCGCTTAAAGTTTGCCAGACTACATTTAAAGGACTCTGAAAGTACAAGGAAAAAAAAAAAGTCTGATGAAACAAAAGGTCTGGTCTGATGAGAAAAAAATTGAACGCTTCGGGCAGAACTCCAGGTACTCAACATTCGCGCCCATGTTCCAGCCAGCCGCAGCAAAACACCATTATTAAGCCTCCAGACGACACTACAGTGGTTGGGCCGAGCCTGCCTACAGGGTGGAGGTCTGCAAACTAACAGCATGGCGCTGCTACTACAGCCTGGTACTCAACCCCTCAGAACATCAGAGGGCAGGATCAGGAAGCCATTCCATTATTCATCGACAGATACAGAGTGGATCGAGCACCCAGCTTTAAGTTCCCAGGAAGCCAGAGTATCACCTCAGGTGAAAAAGGCAGAGGAGGGTCTAATTCCTAAGAATGCTCCGCAGCTCCTCTGCTGTATCATAAAAAAATAAAAACATAACACTAAAAAGGGTTTCTGTAGAGCTCTAATGGAAGCTACCACATTCTTCTAATCTAATATAAAAAAAAAAAAAAACTACCAGGAAAAAATGTGAAAAGCAGCCCAATTTAAGAGAGTGTCCAACGACCTGAAGCTGTAACTGCTTCCCCGGGATCTCTACAAAACTCCGAGTTAAGGGTGTAAAGAATAAACGATAAACATCATTTTGTTTTTTTTACTTAACAACAACACTCTTAGCCCCAGACTGTTGTATTGTTCACTAGTATATTTGTCAAAGTAGCTGCTGTACTGCTGATTGGCTAATAGAATTAAATGTATGTTGGTATCACTTCAACTACGACTGTGTAACCACAGTCACCCCCTGCTGGCCAGCAGAAAGAGTGCAGATTTAAGGCGCTGGCTATTTCAGAGCTGGAAGCGATGTCCATATAAAAGTAAAAGCAATTTTTTAAAATAATAGAAAATTGTGTTTGATTAATTGTACTAACAGATAAGATTGTGCTTTAGGTTTAGTGAGTGAGACTCTAGTCTTTAATTATTCTGTTAATTAGCACTATTTATCATGTATATGCGTCAGCGCGTTGCACCTGATTGCTAGTATTAGCTGATAAGTCGACATTCGTCACATGTGGTTCCAAAAACAGAAACAAGGTGGCAGTATGTCTGCGTAGACTGTCAATCATTCAAGTCACAGCAGTCCTGGGAACCTAAACATTAGGTAACTGAACTTCTTTAGATTAACATGGTGGCAAAAACGGAAAGGCTGGATCTTCCTAAGGTTTCAAGATAATACCCATCATCGCGTTACAACCCATGGTGTCTATGTCCATCTTTTACATAGAGCCTATGGTATTGATGTTCTGACATGACTGTTTTAAAAAGATAAGCATCCATTTGACTGCCTTTCAAATGAATGAAACAGTAAAAGTAGCACTACTATCGTTTACCCTGAGCAGCTCTTTATGAAATATAAAACTTGGAACGAGTTGAGAAAAAGTGTTCAGAAAAAGAAGCAAGTATTACATGTCAGTGTCGAGCCAACAGTAATAAACGGAGTTAATAATGCAATAACAACATAATCCCGAGAGATAGACAGCTGCTGAAACACAACGTGAGGGCACAGAGGTGCGTGCAAAGAAAGGCTGATATTTACGCAAAGAATACGAATAAATTAATTTGCATTGCGCTATGCAGAATCAATATTCAAGCTACACGGTACATTCAGAGGGCCATGCCATTAATCATTAAAATACTCAAGAGATTGGAATCGGACTTTGACTTGGTTTGGAGCCGTGCTGACATTTCTGAACTAGAAACTGTGCTCTGAACTCACAACCCCCGAGGAGCACCGCAGGGACCGACTGTGTCAGCGCTGCTGGTCTCGCTGTCCAATCAGTGGAGGAGAAACACGACACCTCTAAGACGACTCCGTGGATGTTCAAGCTCAAAGCATCAGCATAAACCGACACCAGGAATCATCCTAACGTCAAGCCCGTGTTAACGTCATTAAGGTTTGCATTGTTCATGCATGAAGGCATGAATGAGGTCATGCATTATTTCATCTTCATGAGGTTTTGCATGAATGTATAATTTCTTTCATGATCAAATCAGGCACAAAATCATGCATTTCCCTACATATAATGAGACTAAAAATTCTATTTGATTTACATCCATTATTTATTTATTTTTTTAAGTTTGACGGGTCGTGATGAGTCATTGGTCTATTTTTCTACAGAGAGATGAATGAAGAAAAATCCAGCTGGAGTTTAAATGATGGAGCCGGTTTTCCAGCTGGTGATCCAGCTGTTTATATGGTGATCAAACTGACCTGATCTGTTTTTACTGTAATATAAAACATATTATATCTACTCAAAGTTATTACGAAACCAGAATTAAAGGCAGGTAAAAAATTTACTAACATACATTAAAAAAAAATAAAAATTTACTAATAATTAATATCTATTAGAAGAAATTTTTGTGAATATTAACATTCTTTTTTCAGATTTTCAGTGTTGCGTTATTTCGAGATTAAATGTTTTGGTGTGATGGTTGTTTCAGTTCATGATTGGGACTCTGACAACGCCATTGGCTGCACCTGTTCAGCTGATCGTTCATACATGCATTTAATCACCCAGTCACGTGGCAGTGTGATGACCTGCTGAGATACAAAACCCAGAAGAAAAGCTGATTTAAGTGACTGAATGTAATATGGCCATTGGTGTCAGACACACTAGCCTGAATATTTCAGAAACTGCTGATCTTCTGGGATTTTTCCCTCACAGCCATGCGTCAGGCTTACAGAGAACGCTCTGAAAAAGAACAAAATATCCATATCGAAAATATGCCCCGTTGACGTCAGAGTTCAGAACAGAATGGCCACACCGCGTCGAGCTTATAAGAAGGTAACAGTAACCAGTAACAACCACGTGCAGAAGAGCATCTCTGAATGCACAGTACGTTGAACCAGATGGGTCCGAGAAGCAGGACACCACACTGGAAAATGAGAAAAATGGGGCCTGCTCATAACAGCCTCGATTTCTGCTGAGATGTTGGGATAGCAGCAAATTTGGAATGTGGTAGAAGAGGAGATTCACGTCATGCGTGCGCCACTAACACATCTGAAGCAATTGTGTGATGCTCTCTTTTTCCAGCACCTTCTTCAAACTATGCTATGAAAAATTAGGGCTTGCAAAAGAGGGCCCAACCCAATACCAGCAGTTGTTGGCGTGTGTATGCCGGTAAGATAAGGGTTAATTAGACTTTCTACAGTGGCTGCAACTAATAAAATCTGCTGTTCACATCTCTAACCCTACACTGACCTCAAGGCTTCATTATAGGACTTCACTAATGGGTGGCTGGATTGTTTTACTCTAAACCATGATTCATCCAAACCAAACAGGAAATAAAAGCAATCCTAAAATGTTCCCAGTCAATCCTCCAACAGCAGTCTCTCAGTAGAGTGCGTCTCTGACACCACCACCTCTTGAAAATTGATAGCAATCTAGCAAACAGCTGTTGAAATGTCTCATTCGAACTACAAATGCCAACTTGGTACAAATGGAAGGTAAAGTCAAGGATCACTCCACTTATTAAAGATTCATCCTCTAACTCTATCACACACGTTAAAATGACCTTATAGAATACACACCTCACCAAACGATGAAGGCTTCGTGTTGTAGGAAGCTCAGTACCAGCAGACAAGGGAAATCTCATAGCTGACCATATCAAACCAACCGCACAACAGACCAGGATCAAAGGGAATGAACGAATATGAATGTTTTTGGGAGAAGAGTTTGTCTTTAATCTTCACCAATCACAACATTCTCAGAGAACTGCTTTTGTGAGTTGCTGCCCTTCTTTTGTTCTTGCTATTCAAACATTTGGTGTGTGCAGAAGCAATATTTGATGAAGGCTTTTAAAATAAAAAGTCTCTCCTGCTGCTACTTAAATTTCAGACTGAGGAATGCTTGACCGATCGAGCGCAGGATGCTCCACCGATTGAAATTACTACCAAAGCCCCCGGAGCATTGATCTCAATTTCTGCAGGTTTGGGTAAACAGCACCTTATACGCCTACAAATCAAGTAATTAACACTTAAAACAGCGCTGAGCCTCAACAGGATCAAGGTTGGATGTCGCATTTAATATGAGCCCAGAGCCAAAATTGAAGGAAGACGTTAGAATGGAGGAGAAGAGAAAAGGAGAAATGATCATTTGAGTGTCTGGCTGGTCTCCGGGTGTGAAAGAGGTGCCCTGTGAATCACCAATGAGACAATCAGACATGGCCAGCAGCAGTGTGACACCGACACCATCCTCCTCCTCACCACACATCTCCCACTTTTTCTTTCTCTCGCCATGCGGCGTGCAGCCTCTGCTTTGTCATCTATTCAGCTCCCTCTTGTTTTCTTTTGGTATTTTGCGTCGTCCTGTTTTATTTTGCACTCCTCTGATCTGCTTTCTTTTCTTGGGCTGTGCTCCGTCTCATACTGCTCTTTACTGTTCTGTTGTATTGTCCTCAATTAAACAACGGCAACATGTCATTGTACTGACAGCTCTCTGAGTACGACTGAGCCCGAGGCGCTTTCTCGGCAGAGCATCCTTCAGGGATTGAAATACAAAGCTAAAAGGTACAGGTAGATGAATATTCAACAAGCAAAAACATAAAGGAAGGCACAAAGAAAAATGTGGATTTTAACAACATGAAATCAAACACTAGAACGTTTCAGTTGATCCACTCACAGGCGAGACAAAGGGCTGGTTTACAGCTTTAACTATGACATTTATTGCCTGAAGTCCAAACCAAAGACTCCTGCAGAGACATGGTGAAGAAAGCCTGAACATCCAGAAACCTGCTACCCCTTTCCCCCCTATCACCCCTTCACCCAGCCCTCTGCTTTAAAAGACTCCATCCCACAGGCCCCCTCCCCCATCACCATCCTGTCCCATTCAATACTTCAGGCAAGGAACAAGCTGAGAAAGATCAAGGTGCGAAAGGCTGCAGGTCCAGATGGCATCAGCTCCATGCTCCCGATGTGCTGCGCAGACCAACAGTGTGGCATCAAGCGATACACGTTCAATATGAGCCTGAAGCTAGGGAAAGTAGCACAGCTGTGGAAGACCTCCTGTGTGGTACCAGGACAAAAGACCACACATCTGAAGGACCTCACATTTGGTAAAGATCCTCGAGATGCTGGTCCTAAAACATCGCACCCTGTCGAGGTCTTCATTAGATCAGTTGCAGTTCGCCTACCAGCCTGGCATCAGGGATGATGGTGCCATCATCTACCTCCTGCACTGAGCTCTGACCCACCTGGAGAAGCCTGGAAGCACTGTGTGGATCGTGTTCTTTGATTTCTCCAGTGCTTTTAACACCATACAGTGGACTTCTAAAGGACAAGCTGGAGCTGTAAGGAGTGGACCTCCACCTTTCCCAGTGGATAATGGACTACCTCACTGGTCACCCACAGTATGTGAGGACACAGGGCTGTGTCTCTGACGGGCTGGTCAGCAGTACGGGGGCCCCGCAAGGAACTGTGTTGGCACCATTCCTCTTCATCTTCTACACCCCAGACTTCTCCATCAACTACCCAGGCTGCCATCTACAAAAGTTCTCTGATGACTCTGCCATCGTGGCCTCATTAAGGAGCGTTATCACAGGTCCTTCCTCAAGTTTTTATATTATACTTACATTAAGTATAATATAATATATTATATTATTATATCCCTGCTGTTAATTGCACAGTTGTTCCATTTTCTTTTTCAATATTTTTTTTTTCAAATTTTAATAACTTTTAAATAACTTCACAGTATTTTTTTTTTTTCATTGTGTTATAAATTATTTTTTGAATCTAGTGCTCTATCCGCCTGCCACTTTGCTGCAGGAACAATTTCCCCTATGAGGGACAATAAAGGATATTTCTATTCTATTCTATCTTCAGTCCATTTTCACCTGTAAGCTACGCAATTCTCTTCATTTGAAGTTTTAAAAACATTCCAAATATTAAGATGCAGTCATAAAAAATAGAGTCCTGTGAAAAACTAGGTATACAGCATGATCCAGTAGTTTGTAGAGCTGCATTTAACAGCAATAATTTAAAGTAACAGTATGGGAGTTATCACCTGGTAACCTTCCCAACCAATTTAACATGCTAACTGTGGACTGTAGTGTCTGGGATGCAGCTCTTGGGCTTGGGCGTTGCCAG
This sequence comes from Hemichromis elongatus, assembly GCA_015108515.1. Taxonomy (NCBI): domain Eukaryota; kingdom Metazoa; phylum Chordata; class Actinopteri; order Cichliformes; family Cichlidae; genus Hemichromis; species Hemichromis elongatus. Next base: position 15,011 of record VUQR01024742.1, read on the forward strand.
TCTGACCTTGGGGAGACCGACCACTTCTGAGAAGATTGCATCATTGCATTAACACCAGTGGTGTAGTCTACATTTTTGCAGTGGGTATACTGTGCTTAGAGAAAAAAGTACACTGGTTAATGCAATGTAATCAAGAATTTAGATTTTTTTGCATATTTAACTTTGCAAAAATTCTCAGATGCTTGTATTTGAACTGGATAAATGTACAACAAACATTGCAGAGCTGCTGGATTTGTATTGAAAACATTCAAGAAGTGTCGCTTGTTTTCTTTTCATGTTAAGTAAATATCAAAAATCCGCTAGCTTCTGCGACACTCCTCCAGGCTCTCTCCTAGAGGCAGTTTTATCTGTTCCCGCCCACACCCTTCCAGCCAATTACGAATGAGCAGCTGAATAACAAACCAATCACGGAGCAGTGCGCTGTAGTGTGAGCTCAAGCACTGGCTCAGTCTTGGCAACAGGAGGGAAGGTGAGGCTACAGCTGGTCATACAGAGCAGCAGAAGCAGAGCGGAGTTTCACTTGTCCATAAACGCGAATGTAATGGACACACAATGCATACAGATGGATTGTCATGTGACATCGGCCACTTTTAAGTGGTTATACGGAAATTCTTAAGCCTTTCTAGTGGGAATATGGTGCATACCAGCGTATCACGTAGACTACACCACTGATTAACACACAGCTGAACGCTCCAGAGCCGCAAACTGACAAAAGCTATGCTTTTGTATTGGTGCCCACACCCGCTAATGATCAGTTAAAGAAGTGTTTGATTAGCAGAACCTGGCTGCTATTTGCCATCTTAATCTCTAAGGAAATATTAATATTGTACTCAGTTTACAGGCCTGCAAAGGATCCTGTGAAAACTTTCTGTATCACATGATGGCATACAGTACAGTTTTATATAGCAGTACAAACAGTTAGCGTAATGGGATTCAGGTTGGTTCCCATGCAGTAAGTCGTCCTGTTAATCCAATGTTTGACTGAAGCTCTACACCCACATTTTAAAATATATACAAACCAGATCCTAATAGCTAATCTCGGTCACAATCCATCACAGTTTACAGACTACTGTAACACGTAAAGTACAGAGGGGTTGGCTCTGCTGCACAAACTAATGAGAACTCAGAGAGGCTCAGTCATATCCAGGACAACCGGATCTCATTTAGCACCAAGGATCTAACTAAGCTTTCCTAAATGTGGGAGTCAACCAGTAAGACCAATCCCTCCATCATCATGACCCAAAAGATGATGTCCATCATCGTCACCGTGACCGAAGTGGTCTGTTTACATTATTTGGTATTATTTTATTTCATTTTGTGCAAGAAAAATGTATCAACATCAAGAATCTTATATTAGCGATTTTTGCAAAAAGGAAAGGTAACCATAAAATGACCATATATTACTGTGAACTTGACTTTGATCGAAAATATGTACAAGTCTGATTACATCTGACCAACACTGTATGAGTAGCAATTCTTTTGAACTGACGGACACCACAAGCTTTGGTCAGATGAGCTAAATAACTGGACTGTAATTACATCTGTTGATAAAGAAGATAAACTCAAACGGGATTTTTCATGTTGTACGTACACAGTTACAAGGTCGGATGTCTTTTGTTAACCAAAAGCTCAGAATACACACTTCTCTAAACAGTTCTTCTGCTCTTATCTATATGATGTCATTGATAGCAGATATCCTTATTCACGTATGAAATGAGGGGATTCACCAAGGACCTACATAGAAAAACACAATTTTTCTGAACTGTGAATCATGGCAAACTAGTTGAGTACAAGAATAAATATGGAATGACAGGGGAGTATAAAAGGTCCTGCTCTAAGCTTTGGAACAGCCTTCATTAGGAAGACGGGAGAGATGGGATATTAAGAGGCTTTCACAGACGTTCATAAGAATCAGGTCAGCCTGGATCTCAGTGTAGCCTCGACTCTGTACAACAGGTCCGATGAAGTAGACGAGCACATTCATGCAGAATCTGAAAAATCATTAAAATAATTCCCAGCTGGGAAAATTTACACAAATGACTCGAGAGGTTTGATTAATAACTGCCTGAAAACTTGAGCGCAAGACTTGGAAACTTGTTAGGATCATGTCTGCAGAAACATTAATTCTTGATTAGCTGTCGTATCATTCGTACAACTTCATTTTTTTTTTAAGAGTATCTTAAATCACGCAGTAAGTATTAGTTGCTTTGCATGTAGTGTGATGTAAAAAGTTATTTTAGAGTTATTGATCTCACGAAAATCAGGCCATGCAACGGACACGGCTGTCATTTTGAAAACACTGATCGATAAAACAGAGCGCGCCACCTTTGTGGCGTCTGCGTTTGTTTCCTCATTGAGACTTACAAACACATTAACTCACACATAATAAAAAACCCGCCCTTCGTTAGCTAATTACAAACACCTGGCGCTCTACCGTCAAACCACTTCTGACTGCACGAACTTTATGAATGAAAGCTTCAGTTTGTCAGTTTCAAACCTATGTTGCACTCAAATGTCACATAATGGTCACTTTGTACACATCAGTACTGTAATGAAAATTGCAGCATTTGTCAGCGCTGCACAACTGCACACCGAGCAGATTCACTTCCGTGCTCCTCCCGCCTCCATGAGTAGTAGACTCGCTGCAGTCTGACGGATATGTGTAACACGCAGTACATTTTCAGTACTTACCCAGTAAGGCCATGAAGCAGATGCAGATGGCAAACAGGGAGCTGAAGCTGAGGCCCACATCCTCCCTGTATATGGCCAGTGTCGTCTCACAGCGGTGTCCTCTGTAACCCTCCGGGCAGTGGCAGGTGAACTTGGAGGGCGACTGGGCCACGCAGGTCCCGCGGTGACAGGGCCGCATAGCACACAGGGTGTACACGCAAGACTTTTTGGTCCCGTTTACACTGATCATGTGACCAGGAGGACATCTGCAAAAGAGGAGAGTTGGACAGAGACAGCAGGGAGTCTTATTAATATTAGACAGACATGATGGTCGTGAGATTTGATAGGGTGAGCAACATGAGAATAAAAAGACAGAGAAGGATGATAAAGTTAGAGTGTTGCCTCATTACAATATTCAGTACACCAATATTATGTATATTATGTAGCTGTAAAAGTCAAACGTCTGTTTAAATGGCCTGTATTTGTATAGCGCTTTACTAGTCCCTATGGACCCCAAAGCGCTTTACATCACAGTCATCCGCCCATCCACACACTGGTGATGGTGAGCTACATTCTTGCCACAGCTTCCCTGGGGCGCACTGACAGAGGCGAGGCTGCCGGACACTGGCGCCACCGGGCCCTCTGACCGCCACCAGTAGGCAACGGGTGAAGTGTCTTGCCCAAGGACACAACGACAGAGACTGTCAGAGCCGGGGCTCGAACCGGCAACCTTCCGATTACAAGACGAACTGCCAACTCTTCGAGCCACGATCGCCCAAGTTTAAAATAACCGGTGAGCCAAAAGCTTTTTTTCTCCATTGTTGGAACTGTAGACCTGTATGACATCACAGAGTGCGGCTGAAGCGCTGCAGCATTAACACAGTGCACATTTGTTCCTCTCTGTCAGGTCTCTCATGTCCTGACCTCAGGGAAGAGGAAACAACGACAGCATGAACGCTCTGCTATTATTCTGAAATCAATGCTGAATGCTTAAAACTATAAATAAATGCATGCAGCGCAATTATTCTATTCAAATGATGTTTCTCCAAAACATACTGAAAGATTTGAGCACAGAACGTGTCAAATAAAATACTTGAACAAATGCACTTGACTGAAAAGTTACTGAAGTAGATGTTGAGATGTTAAGGTGGCTTGTCATTATCTCCCTCTAGTCATACAGGAGTTATTTACTACTTTAATAGGTGAACCTACACAGATGAACAGAGAACTGGACTGCAGGGGCTGAAAGTGCTGACAGTGGCACTGGCAGTAACTAGGATGGTTTTATGCAGACAGGGGCACATTTTCTGCCTCACTTCAGAAAGCACTACTATAATTAAAAGCTCATTGGGGTGTAACAGTTCAAACAAACATTTTACGAGCCCATTAATTCACCATCCCATTCGATGTCTATGGAAAAGCTCCGGGCCGAGCACTTTGACGACATCAGAGTCGTACCTCTGCTCGCCGCTGATATGCTCGTCCTTATAAATATCGACTCAACTTTACTACGAAAGAGCGACGCTAAATCATCTCGTAACTGCTCTTTCTCCGCTACAAAAACCAAACCGGACAAGGCAGTGAAGGGTTAATTTCCTGTATCTTCTCCCAGAATCTGTCTCCGAATTATGTTCTTGTCTGCTTTGCTATTTGCGCTCACTGTGTGGGTGAGAATCTCAGGAAACCGCAACATTCGTTTTTAATGCGATTCCTTGAGGACACGATTCGATTCGAAATCAATTTTTGATTCAATATGAAGGAAAGGCAGGAACCGTGTTCCGCTTTTATTTTAGTACATTGTGTACCAACACCTTTGATTCCTCCTGTCATGAAATATAAGAATTCAGACCAACAGAAAACAGTGAGGAGAAGCCCGGTGAGAACGAGCAGGGTTTCATTTCAGCCGTTTATTTAAAGGCATCAGCTTAGACGCAGCGTTACCAAAGCACAGAGTTATGACATGAAAGGCTAATTTATAGACCGACATCACAGACTAATTTTTTGGTAAACAATGGAAGTTTGTGTATGTGTGTGTTTGCACGCGTGCTAAAATGCAAATATGTTCTCTTTCCAGCAGTGAAGAAAAGCCTCTGCAGCACCTTTGAGAAGAAAAAGCTGAAATAAGTTGTTTTTTTCCCGCTTCAGTGTGATGGTGGCGGTCAGTCAAAACCGTTCAGCTTACGAGGAAACGACATATAAACCTCTAACGTAAAAATCTCATTTAATCGAGACAGTTAAGATGCTGTACATCCTCTGTCATCCAGTGCCTGCAGTGGTGATGTCTTTAACACGTTTGCTTGGCGAGAAAAAAGGTTGCTTGTTTAATTCCAGCTGAAGACAAAACTTCTCTTTGTCAGGAAGGGCATCCGACATAAAGCCCTGCCATTTAAAGCTGGGGCGTTTAAAAGAAGCTTCGTCATTGATGTGGTCTAATCAGTGAGTCGCCGTGGAGGTCTTTCACGGATGCCCAACTGGGTCTTACCCCAGGATAGACCAAGAACTAGTGGTGAATATACATCAATGAGCTGGACGTCAGGAATCCCAAACAGTAAGGAAAGAAGGACATCTGAAATACCCCGCTTAATCAGCCGCTCCCACGACTCCACTTTGGATGCATGGCTCACGGCTTACACACAGACTTTACCATTAATCGTTTGGTTAAATGTCCCACTAAACTTACCAACTTATTACTATTTTGTTGAGGCTTATTTCTGGACCAGGTGATCGCCGGGTTAAGGCGTTGATCACATGGCTGTGTCAGTCTCCTGATCCTCTGCACCTTTCCATCAATTTTTAAAAATTCTTTATTTTCAGACAGCATTTTATCTTCACAGCTATGAGAACAGGTAAAATGTCATACCTTGAGGAGACATTCGTCGATTTTTTTTGTGCAATTTTGTGTTTTTTTGTAACAGCGCATTGTGTTCTGCATCCTGATTGGCTCTAGACCCTGTCAATCAGTCTGGTGCCGTGTCTCCTGTACTTACAGAATGCATTCAGTTTGTCAAATTCACATAAGTCTTTGATGGCTAGCAGCGTGACTCTGAAGGTCTGAGCTGTATGTGTGTAAGTTTACTTCCTAACAAACAACAATGCTGACTAAGCGTTTTGCACCATCAAAGCCAACCGCGGCTGTCTTTGGCTTCGTTCTATAATACTGGACTTTTTTTTCTACGAAGGTTTGAACTTTAAGAGAATTTAAACAAGAGAGAAAAGTGTGAAAATCTTCATGCCTGTCTGAGAAAAGTGTATAAAGCGTGTAGTGAGGGGTTTTACAGCCTTAAAACATCTATAATAACTGTAAAAATTAAAGTTGGCTACTTCGTGAATTTCACCTATCGTAACTCCCGCGATAAACGAGGGACCGCTGTATATATATAAAAAAAAAAAAAGTTACATACAGTTAATCTTTAATACAGATATAGCGATCACACACAACCCTTTAAACATATGCGAGGATACGCCAACTTTTACTCTCTATGATCCTGAGAAAATGATTCTGATGCCGGCTGGGGAGGATACTTGTTTATGCACCTCCCTCTCGTCTGCCTCTGATATCCATCTTGTACAGGATGCAGCTGTGAGGAGCTTTAACCAGTGCCAAAGAAAGTGGATGCACCACTTTATTTACCTTTTATATTCTGCAGAACTTTTTTTTTTTTTTTACCGTCATCTCTTATAGCAACGTTTCAGAACGAGCTGCCGCACATCGACCCCGTGAGAGTTTCAGTCGGGACTCCTACTTTCATCTCATTTAAGAACTCAGGAAAACAAACGCAAAGTGGAATTACTTGTGCAAACCAACAGAAGTCAGTAACACCATTAAAACCACTTTCACTGTTTAGTTTAGTTGTTGTTTGTTTGTTATTACAGATGAAAATGTCAGTTATTAAAATGACCATGTTCCCATCAATCTGTTAGTCATTTTAAAAAGAAAATGACCTGTGCGAAGGATTATTATGCCACAAGCGTTGTGGAATAACTGTGCCTGCTTGGAGTCTGTGTAGGCGTTGAATACGGGACACCTGTCTGACAGAAAACACCGCTTCTCTTTGCAGCACCTTCTCTTATCGTTACCTGTCATTAGCCATGACTGGAGTTGGTGCTGTGAAGAGTGTGCACTGTAATCAGTGACTGGTGTGGAGCCGTTAGAGTTTCTAACGCATCATTAATAATATATTTCTTTTATCATTTCTGTTTCTTCTAAATATCTCTGGCGATCGAGAGAAATCTTCATCTCAATGTTATGCTGTCATGCAGTCTGGGAATTCTGTTGCTTTTCTTAATAATGTGCTCCGGTAAATAACAGCGAAGGTAAAAATAAAACTTCAAATATGAGATGTGCTCCCAAAGTTCCACAACTCTAAACAACTATAAATACTATGATCATCTCCATGACTGAACCCGGGATCAGCTGGTGATGAGAGCGGGGTCTACGGCTTAGATTTCCCAGAAACCAGCGAGTGTCCGACACTCGGAAACATGGGATTGTGCAGCATGAATTTACCTCTTAGGGTCAAAGTGTCTGTCTATAATTTCAACTATACTGTCACCTGTTCCTACTCACCAACATCGCCCAGGCTCAGAACTATATGTTGATTTTAGAGCGTTTCTGTTGACACACCGGATCGGTGCCAGGGGTTTTGCAGAGGGGTAAGTGGTCAGAACGATAATATCAGGAATGCTGCCTATCAGTCAGGGTTCGCCTAAAATAAAATTCATTTAGAGCTTTTGCAAACTACTTGCCATCCTTCCTGCGCCTGCATGTCTGGGATACAGAGATGTGGCGACTGTAAAATCAAATTTTACATTTTTTTAATCTAAAAAAACCCAAAAAACTGGAGGAGTTTGGTAAATGCAGTGCAGCTGGATAAGCTTAGCTGCTAAAAAAAAAAAAACCTTTCCAAGTAACAGTATAGGTTCTGATATGAACAGACTGAAGGACTTTTCTAATATCACCCCTGAAATAATCCCACAGTTTAAATAACTGTTGAGTTATGTGCTAAGCTTGCCAAGAAGTACAACAACAACAAAAGTTTGTGAGGTATCAAAAAAGCTCACATTTCTAAAGATACGATGAATAATAAAGGCCCGTCTCACCTGTCAGTGTGAATGGGCACGCGCAGAGTCTTTATTCGTCATTAAACGCCGTCTTTGATGTGTGCGTGCATGCAGCTAACGTGTGGATTTGGCAGAAGACGTGCAACTACCAACGTGACTTTATCTCAGCAGCCTCTGTTATTTCCTCAACAGACTCCCATAGTACGTTTTCCCCACAATGACAAATTAATTATGAAACAGATATGAAGATATGAAACTTGCTACAGACCTAAATTTCACACTGAGTACTAAGCCTTTAATTCTTTCTTGTAATATCTGGTGTTAGAGGCTTAGTTTAATATAGGCTTTGATATAGTACTGTCTCTGTTTCCCCTCGTGAAGCAGTCGGTGTTCTGACAGATCTTTGTGGCAGATGCTTCGCCTCCACAACTGGAGGTCTGATCTGATGCTGGAATAAGCTTCAATTAAACACCGTTTCAACTTTTTGATCCCCTCGACTATCCCCGCTTAGACGTGAAACATTTATACTCTCTCTGTCTCCATTTATGTTTATGATAAACTGACTGCAAACGGTGAATTCATCACATTGTGATTACTGCCTTGTGTTAAATGAAAAGAAAAAAAAAAGAGGATCTGACAAATCTGGCTGTGTCCCAGCTTATTTGAGCCCAAATGCAGCATTAACAGCAATTACTCGACTAGCTGACGGTGGCTCTCCAGTTAGCTTCAAACACTTGGGCTCGGAGTGCTCACTGCCAACATTTACCACCCTTTAATCATGTTCCGAGGTTCAGGTCAAGTACTGGAAACAGAACAAGGCGAACAAATAAGCACAAGGAGAATAGAGTGTCGGGCTATGTGTGTGTCTGTGCGTAGGGAGGTTAAAGCGAGATGAGAACCATACAACCCAAGAAATGGAGGGAGAGTAGGGGCAGAGTGCGAGAACGAGAGCCATTGTAAAAGAAGAAAAAAATAAATTGGTGGATAGATGATGTGGGTGAGTGGATGAGTGGACGAGAGGAGTGGGAAAAAGGGGAAAGGCCAGATTAGAAGCCAGGAGGCTGCACACACTGAATAGAGGCTGATGGTTCCAACGGCAGAAAAATCGCTGAGATTAGTGGATGTGGCTAAGAGCTCTCCGTGTTTGATTCGGTCTGTGCCGCAGGAGAGGGTCGTTAGCGCGACGCAGCATTTCATTGCTCCACATTTCCCATTTCCCGCTGACAAACTAAGCCTCGTAGAGAAATTAATACAGTAGTGCGGGTGAAATGTTGATCAAGCAAATGGGTGAAAAATTATTATTTTTTTACTACATTTAGTGACCGAGCAGGCGTGTTCGCTGCATTGTGCGTTATGTTTGAAAGCGGGGCAGGGCTGCAGCTTTTCTGTGGGTTGCAACTTTTGAAAGTCTCTCTGATGCCAACTTCAGGTAGAGAATAATGGTGCCCAGAGCTTGTAGGCATTTGGCAGTAGATGTACAGGAATTTTCACAAATGTATTAGTAGCAAGCATTCATTCTGTGCAAGCATAAACATTATTTTACAGTATATTTATCTGATGATATGATCATATTAAATTGTCTTTTATCACAAAATGTTTACGATTCCCACGTTAGAATAAAAGCATCATATTTAGATTTGGTTGATTTCCCCCTTAATGTAGTTTCCTTGGGAAGGAATTCTTCCGGGACCTGCAGTTCTTCTAGTTAGGACCTCGCCTGCTTTAGTGAGCACTAATCTGTGACGCTCACTGGACGTCCTGCGGCATGTCCAAATGTACAGTTCGGGCAATTCCTAAGGACGTCACAGCACAACATGTAGGACTAATCTCACGTCAGTGAAATTCAAAAAGACATGCACACTCATGGCCTGTCGTACCGGCTAGAAAGTCACTGAAAGGAACTGTTTAGTATCTGGGACAGGCATCTGACAAGTATGCATCCAGGACACGCTGGAGACATTATATATCTCATTTGGGCTGCGAACGCATTGGAGTTCCCCTAGATATGATGGAGGGCGTGGCCTGGGACAGGGGGGGGGTTTGGGCTTCTCTGCTGAGACTGCCACCCCCGTAGCCCGACCCTGGATAAGTGGAAGACAATCGATGGATGGAGGGAAGCCTTTTAACTAAAAGTCTTTCTCTGACACTAGTGTAAACATTTCACTGTACTGGATTATTTTCCATGACTTTCCATGTCTTAAAAGTTTACAGATCAGTATTTGAGATATTGCACAGGTTTAGCAGTAGTGCTGCTCTGAGCCTGTCACTAAGGAACTCAGTAACTTTACTTTCTCATTCATGAAGAAGATTAAGAAGATAGCATTTTCAACAGGAAACTAAATGAGCACATCATTTGCAATGGCCTTCAACCAGTTTGGCACTTGGAGGCTTTCTGGTAGTCGCCTTGCATTAATCGCCTACTGATTTATTTTTTAATTTAATAAGAAAGAATCACCACAAAAAAAAAAAACAGAGTTAATTGAGGCTGTGTGTGTAAAATAAAATTCCACATCCATGAAAGGATTTGTTAATTGGGCCTGTAGAGAGAAAGCACAAGACTAGATTCTGAAGGAATCGCTGAGAATTAGCTGGAGGTAGTTTGTGATTTCCGTCTTTAAACCACAACGAGTCCCATTCAGTAATACTGCATCTCTGTAACTCCAAACTTAATAAAGAATGATCCGAACGGGTGAAGCAAAGGCTGACATATCTTGACTTTCACGTCTGGATCCTACAATTCCCATAATGCAGCTCCCTGCTATAATTTTGTTAGACCTGATAAATGACCACGGCTCCCGCTCTCATACACACACGGTTTTTATTGCAGGCCCAACTGAGATTTCAAAAATGCCCTGAAGTCGTAGAAAGATATTACAGAACCCTTTTCAGAGCCTGAGAGTCAAACAAGAAAAGTGCTCATTGTGTAAAATCATTTTTAGACAAGAAATACCCAACGTTCACTACCTCGTCTATCTATCACTGTATACAGTGATGGATGAGCATGGTTGTACGCATGTTGCTTAGTGATTCTGTTGCCTGCGCACTGACTGACAGGCATTAAATGATTCATAACATGATTAAAAACTAAAAAAAAGACACGAGCAGTGTACAGAAATGTGGTCAGATTACAGCTCTCATTATGACTCCACACAAGATCACCTGAGATCTGTTCAGGGTTTGGGATGGATGCAATAATCACGTTTGGGATGCAAATGGGGAATCCTGGATTGACTGTACATTCAAAGATTTTTATCTAAGAGGTTCTACTTTGTGATAATGTGCTTTTTTTAGCATGTGGCTGATATCTACCACCGTATACTACAAGAAACAAATAGCTCATGACCTGGTGGATGGTTGAAACCGTTCTGCTTCACTAGCAAACATTTCAGATGATGTTAAAACCGTTACAAACTCCGAAACAGCCAGTCTGTTGTCCTTCTTGTTCCAGTTTTGCGGTCGCTGTACGGGATGCCAGTGTGGATTTTTTCTGCTCTTCCTTTACTCTTTGCTATGAATCGGCTGCCGTGCATTCATTCCTTTGTACGCGCACAAGTAAAGGCGTGTTATGTTGGAAAATGGTTGCCATAGAATTTGCACAGACATTTTAGCTTTACAATAAATAAAAGCTCAGGGATGCTTTTTCTTTTGCAGTCTTAAGTGGGTCAGGGCCGGGTGATTTCAAAGCATCTTTATATGCCTATGAACAGAAATAATATCCATGTCAGAGGCTGAGAAGTGGTTTCAAAGGGAGCAAATGGGTTTAAACGCATGTGTTTTCATGCTTTTGACTCACAAGGAAGAACGTGTGTGCTCGACTGTGCGGTTGCATTCGGTATGCGTGGGTTTGTGTGTGTACCTGCATTCGTGCACTCTCCACAAGTCAACGCAGGTAAAAGGGGGGCTGCATTGGTTCCTTTTGCAAGAGTCAGACGAGCACCCAACAGACAGGCCTTGTACGCTGACCTGGGAAACCCCATCTCGCGGCTGGCTGTCCAGCGGCATGTAGCGACCATTGAGGCGTAGATCCCTCATACAGCCTGCAGGGAGAAGAATGGAAACGAGGGTTCAGCGGAACAACAAACAGACTTGTTATTTGCATTTATGCACGCAGACACAAAATGAGAGCAGAGCTTTGCTCGTGTACCTGGTAACAAATAAACTGCTGGCTCCAGTTCCACCACTTGAGGCGTAAATCCGCCCACTCACATTTTGACATCTCCAAGATTTAGAAAAATTCTTCTTTTGCAGCAACAATGTCTAGCAAGCTTCTGAGTGTCAGGTATTTAGAGCAGGATCTAATAATCCGTCATTCATAATGTTCTGGATAATGTGTTTGATACTCTATTATGTTCTCCGCGATGCACTGACACCTTATACGTGCCCCTCAGACGATCACCTGCCAAACTTTGCTAAAGGGACTTTTAAAAACATTTGAAAGGCATCTGTATATTTTGCACACTGTGAATGTGCTTTTGTTTGGAACACAAATCCCTACAAATGTGGATCATTTTTATTTCACTCCTATTTCTGGTTTATTACACTTTGGTTTTTATTTTCACAGTTTTGGCAACCACTGCTACCTCACAAGCAACTCCTAATCCCCCTCTCCTTTTTCTTTTTGCTATGTCAGAATTAAAGCAAGCACCCTTCACGACGAGGCTCCCAGGCCGACTGTAAAACATATTTACCAAGCAAAGAAGCAAATAAAAGAACGCGTAAGTAGGAGCTCAGTGGGATTTATGTCAATTAACACTACAAGAAACAACCAGCTACAAGTCACAAAGTAAAAGCAAAGTGGTTACTGTATTATGGTTGTTACTCTACTGTTGGTTTTGTATTACCTCATGTCTGATCTGCTTGTACAAAGAAAGAGCTCATTGTTAGGGAAAAGCTGTTGATTTAATGCTCAATCTGTGTTCCTACCTTCACAAAAGGCCATGAGCTGAAGTGACTGAAGTGAGTTTTCTCCTAAAGGTTCATCCTTAGAGATAAGATGAGGAGCTCAGCTATTCTTCAGGGGCTCAGAGTATAACCGCTCAAAAACACCTGAAGCACCTTCGGCACTTGAAGCCTCCTGGACAGCTGTTTTTGTGAATGGTTTCGGGCATGTCTGACTGTGAGGAGTCCCTGCGGCAGACCACAGCGTGTCTCAAGAGCTGGTACAGGGTAGAGCGCTGCCCCCCGTGACCTGCACCCAAAACGGGTGGACCAGGAAGTGTTGTGGTAAGTCGTTAGGAACTGTATCATAGAGTAATATGATCTTTTAAAACTGTTGATTCCACACATCTGAATGATTATCAGTTATCACAGCCAGCACTGACGGCCTGCCATAACACACTGACATAAAACATTTAAGCCAAGGAGCAAAGGCTCCTGTTTCTCCATGGTTCTTTGATTTAGGGCAACTAAGTTTCTTTGTAACGAACATCATAAGTAAATCATAAGTATTGTTTTTCTGAACCTGCACTTATTTTTCTAAAAAATATTTTCTAAATATTTACGATTCATTTAATATGAAAGTTTTACTCTAAAAAAAAAATATGCAAATTTCTTACGTTTTTGTGGAAGTTATTATTTGACGAGTAGTCCATGAGCTAAAACTAGTTTGACACCACCGGTCAGCTTGTTGATGCTTTATGGTTCGAGTTAGCTTGAAAGTAGCCCCACTGCTGTATTCACACAGCAAGGTTTGAATCCACAATCGCTGTAATTAGAACTGTGGGAGCACTGCTTGATGTTAAAAGGAGTCTTATTAAATTTTCTGCAGAAGAAACGCGAGAGAATGAGAAACCCAGGAGGGGAACAATGGCGAGAGAAACATGAAGAAATCAAACAAATTAAAATGATTTAAGATTTAAAGAAAATGATAGAGAGGAAAGAAAACTGCTGAGGTCTAATTGAGCCTATATATTATTTAGGATACCCCAAATTGAGAATAAGCAACTCTCCAGGAGTCTTTTGTTTCTGTTTTATTCACTTATTCAGTTAGTGTAGGAGCAGTTTAAAATTGACTGCCTGAAAAAGTTCAATAAAATGGCAATGCCCTTATTTAACAGCAACATCTGATTTGGGCATCCTACAATATCTTATTACGTCTGCTCCTGTTTGTCTCAGTGACAACACATATTTATGGTATTTGTGTTTTCATCCCTTAATTGCTAAGCTGGCATATTCAGCTAACAATTCATCTCCCCTGTCACTTTTTTTTTGAAGAGAGACATCCCCCAAAAGTAAACACAGTCATGCACAGATATTCACTTGGCCTGCCATCATCTATCAAGTGTACCTCTTCTGAAGGGAAGTGCTTTTAAAATCCGTTTAATAAACTCATGCATTGTCTTTTATTGCCTGAGGCAAAGCTGTCTACATCTCTCACTGTCTAATATGTGGGAGATCTCTGTCTCTCTTTCACTTTGTGTCTGTGGCTCTTGGTTCTGACCTCTTCCTCTCTCATATAGTATCTTTCCTTTTTCTATCCTTACCCACGCTTATTTTCCCTTTCTCAATATTTCAACTGGATCTGCCAACATTTGTGTTCCTACAGTACGGTATGTGCATGAGTCAGTCTGTTGTCTCTCGTAGGTCTCTATTAACAGTGCAAACCTTAGTGGCCAATTCTGAATTACTACTTTGTTCACATTATTCCTTTGTGCCAACGTCAGACTTTGCTCTGAACAGGTTACGGTCCTCAACTGATCCAAATAGGAACAACGGGTTATGTTGTTGTGCAGAAGTAATCATGGCGACCGCCGGAGTCAGCGTCTACACTTGTATTTATTACAGCTAAAAGTTAACATGCAGCAGAGTAAATCAGACTCCAGTATTCACGAAGAAATGCCTAATGCTGCTTCTGCAGGGAGACATACGAGGATGCGACGTTAAAGCCAAGAGTGATCCAATCATGACTTGTGACCTCACTGAGACAGATTTCATATTAAATTTCAGCATGTGAAGAACCACTTTGACTACATCTGTCAGTACGTCTCTACGAAGTCACGGCCAGACTCTGAATCGAGGCTAAATGACACAAAAAGCCCAGACTTGTTTGGTAAGAATGAGGCCACATAAAAATAAAAAAAAAATGCACCCTTTTGTGTGGGAATTCAAAACACTGAAGGTGAATATTGTTCCATGTTAAACAAACAAAATAGTTTCAGCTCATTCAAACTGTTAGCATGTTAGTGTGGCAGGAACAAGCTTAAAATTAAAAGACAGCCTGGAAACAAGAACTTTGAGAAAAATGGAACAAAAGTGTAACAAATATAACAAAAGAAAGTGCGCGTACTGTGTACGGCGCTCACACATCCCACGGGCATCGAAGGTCCACCTGTATTTTTAACTTTACATTGAAAGCGTCCATGACTTACATACAATTTCAGATTAAGATTTTCTAGTATATATTGTTTCAATGGTAAATTTTTAACGTTACTTTTTGAATGTAGCAATGAACTGCGTTGATTTGCAATGGTTTCCATACACGTCCCCGAGCCCATTCAGTGTTTTCCACGATAGAACCATGTCCGCTTTCACTCTGCTGTGCTGTATAGATAAAAGTGAACTGAATTGAATCAAAGATTGCAGCCCTCAGTTTGTGTCCTTGAGGTTTCTCAGTCTTTTAATCATATCATACGTATAAGGTATGCCTTCTCTGGTGAAATTCTTTGGAGTTTTACACTATAAAACGCTGTTGTCGTGTCCTTAGCTAACTTAAAGAACTACAAGATGCTCCTGTCAGGGCCCCTGTGACCTGGACCCTGAGTTTTGAGTTTTCTCTAGTTTATCCTTCTTTTATGGTTCTATATTTTTAGGGTTCACATTTAGCTTCTTGCTCTTTCTTTGTGTCTTTCGGTCTCATTATTTCCTTGTTTGATACGAGTTCTTTTGTTGAATTGCATGCCTTTAGTTCAGCGCTCCAGCTCGGAGGGTTCACTCTGAGTTTTTGGTTTTGCGATGAGATTTATGGGCGAGCTCCATGGCCTTCTGTTTATAGTGCTATGTTTGTGTTCCTTGCACTTATGAGTTTCCTGTTTTCTTTGCCTTTAGTTCCATACTTGTTTCAGTTGACCACAGTTAATTAGTTGCTGTTTTATTTTAATAGTCTCGCGTCTCATGCACCTGTTATCGAGTTTAACCTTCCCTGCCTATTTTACTTGATTTGTTGCAGCTGTGTTCTTTGGTGTTTCCCATCTTCTTAATTACCTGGTGTGTATTTGTTGTCTTTGTTGCATCCTTCCCACGTGGTAATGTGTTTCCTTGTCCTGTTCAGTGTAGTCCTCTGGCTTAAATGCTTGATCAGCATATATTTTTTTCCCTTTATTAGCATTAAAAACTATTTTTAAGTTCAGGTGGTTGCTGCTTTATGGTTTAAGTAAGTTATCCTAAGTCCAGTTCTGAACCTGCTTTAATTTTATATATACAATATTTTATACACACACATCTTACTAGAAGTTGTGTTTGGAAGTCTTGAAGCTTTTCAGAAAACTGGGCCTTAAATAGCTGCCAGAATAACATCAGTGTAATCTGACACCCACTCGTGCACATTATGGCATACACAGGATAAACTACAACACACACACGCACGCACGCACGCACGCACGCACACGCACACACACACACCCACACGCACACACACACACACACACACGCACACACGCACACGCACACACACACACGCACACGCACACGCACACACACACACACACACACTCAGAGCTGTAGGGACCACGGCCATCATCCTGGCTAACAATAAAATTGCATTTGGATGAATTAACCATTAAACTGTCATATCAATCATTCAGTAATACATAAAAATGTCACAATTCTCTCTTGTAAAGAGCACATATGAATAGATAAAACAGCCTATTTCTGGCAGCACTTCTCAGAAGAAATACTCGCTAAACTGCCTGAATGAAACACCACCCCTTTCACCTTACCCCGTGACACATCAAACACATCACATTATCTCTTTCTTCCACACACTAAGACAAATTATATACACCAAGAGCCTGGATGGTGTTTAGATGGTGTCAAGCAACAACAATTCTTCTGTGTTATTTTGCCACGGTGCGATCCATCAGAGAAATTCTGGAAGATTTATATGGTTGTATGCCATAACCTTTTCCTCCATTCCCCGAAGAAGATGTTAACCCTTAATGATTCAGCCCTGCTCACATCCATCTGCCTTGGATTTGTAAAAAAAAAAATAAATAAAAATTGATTGATTTTTGTTTTCTGCAGAACATAAATATTTGTTTTTTTTTTCTGTACAGAGAAACATCCCTAGAAAGAAGAAGAAACAAGCAATTACTAGGTTAGTTTTGTGCCAATGGTACTCAACAATCCAGTTTAAAAAGTCCAGCATCACTAAAAAGTTTTGTGTAACGTGGGTGGATTTTACTTTTTCCTCAAACTCTTCATAATAATTATTTATTGAGAAAAATGCACAATTAATGGTTGCATTTCTTTTTCTATGTTTACCACCTCAGCAATTAAACACGTTTTTAATTATTTTCAGGATTTAGAATAACACTGAGACGTTTACTGATAGGGCCGAGAATGCAGCTACGCTATAACAACAACCCACTTGGGATGGAAACAACAACACCTCAACTCAAACAAATTAGTTCTAGAAGTAAGACTCGCCGAAATGTGCACATTAATTTCAACTACTTTAAAGATTTGCTAATTTTGTCCCAAAGAGAGGTTTTAAAAACTTTTTCCTCTGCAACTTGTACTTTTATCAGCAGCCTTGCAGTAACAGAATTATACTCCCCAACCGGTTGGGGAATAGACGTCTTTCCCTCATGACCGGCGTTGGGATTACAACAGCGAATCACTATCTGTGCCATTGATGAACAAATATGGACACGCTGGCAGAAGAACAGATATATTTAATTTGTATTATGACCAAACTAAATTTAATCACAGCCTATTTTACTTTGACAGAACCGCCAACTTTGCACAAATCTGCGTGACATCAATATGCTGCACTTTCACATAGACGACGTACGGTTTCTTTAACTCGGAGTAATAAATCACCCTGAAAGAGCCAACACTTTTTTTTTTGCTGCCATTTAATTTTTGGGATGGCAGGAAAAAGCAGCAGCTTTACAGAAATGAGAAACAAATGACATTTAAATATTTAGTCATTAGTGCACCGCAGTTCAGAAAATCTCACCACTGCAGTTCAATTCAACAAGAGCGAAGCCATTAATTTAGTGTTATAAAATGAAATATAGGTCCATTATTCAGTACAAACAAAACCTATCAACTAAATATTTTCATCCATCAAATCATCAAAGCATATTTTACAGTTGTTACTCATGGAAATGAGATCGTAAAATGTGACAATTTATAAATACACAGAGGGAGAGCAGAGAGTAACAGACTGTAACCGTCGGGCATCTGTCCACATCTGGACAATCAGTCCCTGAAGAGTCCACACTGAGTAGGCTTGTTAGAAATGCCAACACCGGCCCGAGCGATTACTGAGATATTGGTATCGATTTGTTCTAGGGGTCACTCAAAAAATATCCCTTATTGTCCTTTCATAATGCTGTGCTTCAGTCTCGACCCACAGCAGCTGCTCCCGAGCAGACGTACCCCACAGCTCCTCAGTGTGAATCCAAAGTAATTCCTATAAGCCTGACTGGGAAGTGCTACTTAGAAGCTCATTTTGCAAAGATACAAAATAACTTCAGATTTTCATTTCTTAACACCTGGGGCCAGACCCATAAAATAATATAGATTCACATCTAAAATCCTCGGCAGGCACAAAGGCAGAAATGTGTCCGTGCACAGTTTTTTATCAGTCATCTTCTAAAGCTGTGCTATGCACAGTCCTCTTAATGGCAATCAAGTATATTTTACCAATTATGTTTGATTTTTTTCCCTCCATCAAAAGGACAACATCATTTATTTACTAGAGCAAAATCCTTTTACCTTTGTTTTGAAGCATTGGTTGCTGGTAAACGGCTACACTGTATGACCAAAAGGACCGACAGGAGCTGTAGGCCATGGAGACCCATCCCATGAAGTTCCCAGAGCTCTTTAAAAGCAGCCTATTCTTTCAGTCGTTTGTAAAGGCAGACTGTGTGACCAGGGGATTAAGATTAAGAAGTGGGGCCAAATACTTTTGGCCATATAGTGAAGCTCTGGTCCTTCTCATCTAGTGTATCCCTGCAGTTTGCCTGGTTTAGGGTCACCACATTGGTTGAAGCACATGCAAACTGTGGTGTTGCTACAGCCCTGTCAACATTTATCCAGGGGTGGGCAACTCCAGGCCTGGAGGGCCGGTGTCCCGCAGGTTTTAGATCTCACCCTGGGTCAACACGCCTGAATCAAATGGTTAGTTCATTACCAGGCCTCTGGAGAACTACAAGACATGTTGAGGAGGTCATTTAGCCATTTAAATCAGCTGTGATGGATCAAGGACACATCTAAAACCTGCAGGACATGGCCCTCGAGGCCCTGATTTATACACTAATGTCTGTTACTATGAAAACCTCCACGTCAGCTCTGTTGTAGAAGTAGTAGAAGTTGAAGGAGGGCACAAATAAAAGTTGTCTTTTTTCAAAGAAAGAAAAATTGCATCTTTTCAAGCTCAGAACTGGTGCAGCTAAACAGAGAAAGCATCGGTAAGCTTGTTTCTTCCAGTGTGCAAACATGCTCTAGTTCAAAAATGCCAGTTTGTGTGGGGAAAAAAAAGCATGCATGTTTTTATACACATACATATTTGACCCCTGGTGTCTGGAGACATTTTCTTCTGCTCATAAAAATGTTACAAATCATAAAATCTCTATCTAAGCGAAATGTCACCGACAGACACAGAGATAGTATTAGGAGATTAGTGCCGTAACCACCTACCCTGGAAGCTCTTGTTGAGGCCAGAAGAGAAAGTGTTTCCCAGCATCACCACAGTGGGGTCAATGATGATTTCTCGGCTCCGGCCCTGCAGCCCTGAAACCTCACGCTGTCCTCCGCCACCATCCATTCGTAGTGTCATCTCATTGTCGTGGCGATCCAAGAAGACCTCATGCCATTCACCGTTGTCAAGCCGATAAGTGGGCAGGGTTAGGTTGTAGTCCCCATCCCCGAGGTTGTAGAAAACACATAGAAGGCCCTGAAAAATCTGCAGTGGGAAAGCAGGAGAATCAGTATAAGAGTTACAAATCCAGCAGGACTCTAAGTAGCTAAGTAGACCATTACTGCTTCCATAAGAGCTGAGAGAGGAAGTAGCAGCCATCTAACAACTAAAGCTTGGTGGAAACTGGTTCATGCAACAAGCCAATGATCTCACACAGACCAGCAAACCTACAACAGAATCAAGGTGTTGCAATGACCCCGTCCGTACCTCAATGTGACTGTCGCAGAGCTGTGCTTAGAAACCTGAAGTAAAGCAACACTGCGAAGACGAGTGGGCCAAAATTCCTCCACAACAATATGAGAGACTGACGAAGTTATACCAAAATTAATAATACTTCAAATTATTGCTGGTAAAGGTGGTTCAGCAAGTTGTGAATCATGTGGTGTACATTGTTTTTCCACAGGGCTGCATATAAAATACTCCGATATTTTTTGAGATTACTTAACAGAAACAAAAGAATACTGCATTCATAAATCTGCACTGGTTGGTGTATAATTACACTAATTTGAACAAATGACTGCATTCTCGCAAACCATTAATCCAATAAATATACACGGGAGCAGGCGCTGGTTTGTAGAAGCCGCCATGTTGATTTGCCATCGTGAACAAAAAGATGTTGAGTTCCTTTGACCAATAAAGGAAAGGCGTGAAGTAAAGTGACAGCGCAGAACCGAGCACAATTAACTGTTTAGAATAGAATAGAATAGAATTCAACTTTATTGTCATTGCACATGTCACAAATACAGGCAATGAAATGCGGTTTGCATCCATCCAGAAGTGCTTCAGCCATAGTATAGATATTACAAATATATATAAAAAATAATATAGATATATAGATATATTACAGAATGGGGTCTATTATAGGTATGAGGGTACAAAAAAAGGGTCTATTGTGGGTAGTTACAATGTACACGGTATGAGGTATGTTGTAAATACGCTATAACTAAGTATGTAGTGAGTGTACAAGCTTTGTACAGGCTGTGAACAGGAATATAAATATGAAAAAAAAACTATACATGAAATATGAACGTTATAAACAGTTGTAAAATTATAATTATCTTATTGTGCAGAATGATAGTCTATACAGCATTTACAGTGGTGAAACGTGCATTATTCCTGCACGGGTTATTTAAAGCGCTAGTGCTGTGAGTAGTGGTTCAGTCCACATTGTCATTGTGTGTATGAGGGTAAAGTTGTCCATTTGTTGTTTTTGTCCGTCGTGTGAGTGTTCAGTTATGGGTGTCGATGTGGGTCAAATGTGGGTCAGTTTCGCTAAACACAGGAATCCGTCCATGTTCTGAAGCAGACGATCACACCCCCACCACCACGTCTGACTCTCGGTACGGTGTCCTTCTTACCGAATGAGGTTAGTTTTATGGCAAATGTAACCGTCGAAAAACTTCTACGTTTGTCTCGTCTGTCCACAGAATCAGTCTTGGGGATTATAAAGATGTTTTTTTGGTAAATGAGACAAGTCCTTCTTTTTAGACAGCAGCAGTTTTTGCCTCTGAACAGTCTGATTTTCAGGCAAACAGAATTGTATTTTGTACTACACATATTCATTTGGGTATTTTGGGTACCTCAAGAAGTTTTTTTGCATTAAAATAACGCTGTAAGAGTAGGCAATGGTTTGTAAATAACCGGACATGAATAACAGCAGGATATTTCTAACTAATTAGGCAGCTCATTCTCGTGACACTTTCTTTAATGATATGGACACATACTGAGGTCAAATGCGACATGATATGTGAATGCAAACTCTGTCATATTTAGAATCCCTGTATACCAGCATGATGTCCTAAATGTTGCCAATAAAACAGAAGAAATAGTATTTAAAGTATAAATTTGGATAATAGATATTTTATTAAAGCTTGAACTTATTTGACCTTGAAGACGAGGTCAGAGGTCAGAGTAATGGGATATTTAGGATCTCCATATGTCATCCCCTGTATGCGCATATGTTGTCGATACAAACAATGACAGTAGGAAACATAGTTTTAATAAATAGCTGTGTATAGCATTATCATCACTTTGGCCTTGAAGGAGAGGTCAGAGGTCACATGTGACACAAGGAAGAGAACAGACATCACATGTAGGAATCCTAGTTCATAGTTATTACGCTTTTTTGTGCAAAAAATTGACCTTGAAAAACTTTGAGATATCACGTTTAAAGATATAATGGCACACACACACACACACACAGACCCACACACGCTACCAAAAACATGGGGGAGGTAATTAATGTGAAAACACTAAGTGTATCTCTCCTTACAGAGACCTGCTCTCAAGGGATTATCAGTCAACCTCGCTGTGAAACGATTCCTCTCAACACGGTTCTCTAACAAAGCAAAGCCGATGTTTGTCTGTCTTTGAGCATCCTTCAAGAGCACTTTTTGGTGCTTAGTGGGTATAAACCGGATGACATTGAGCCTCTTTGTTTTGGGGCATTGGCAGAAGTCTGAGCAGCATGGATTTCAAAATCTCAGTAAACAAATTGAAACCGAGGCCAAGAAACCAAAATTTAATGGCTTTTTTCCTCACGGGAGGTCATGAAATTCAGCCGGGTTTTTGCGAACACTCTTGCAGACAAAGAAACAAAGAGATGTTGCCTTGGCAGAGGAACTCGCTTAATGGCAGGATGCCATTAGAGGGAAAATATGTTGCGCTGACCTGAGTTCAAGTTTCAGGTTTTAAAGCTAATGGATCAAAAGGAAGAAAAGATTCCACAAGGATGTTAAAAGATTGGATCAATAGGACAATTTGGCCGGGAGGCCAATACGCCGGGTCGATTCCACGGGGGTTAGATGCGGGGAAAATAAATAATTCCCAAAAGAGAAATTTCCCAACACAGTTTAATGACTGTATGACCAGAACGTGCATTCAGGTAATCCTTTCTCATATCAAGCAATCGGATTCTACCACAAGAACGCCTCCGGCCACTTTCACTCCCTGAGCGGTGACAACATGTGTCTTACCATTTAATTACAAACACCTTGGGAAAAATGTAATTGTCATTTCTGCTTCTGCTCTGGGCCTCGAATAAATATTAAATGAGAGAACGTTAAAAGCTAGCATTTAAACTTGCAATTTGTTGATTTGTAGCACTGACGCACACAAACACACACGTGGTGTTGTCCGGGACAATCTTGTGAGGAATGGGAGAGACAAAAGGAGAAAGAGAGACTTTACGGATGAGGGAGGCGAATAAGGGAGAACCAGCGCTTTTCCCCGTGTTTACACAACACGCCGTTCTCTTCGAGGCTCAGATCTCGAGATGAAAACGGTTCCATTTTGGCTTGGCTGTGATGCTAACCGCATGTCTATCACAGAGCAATATTCGTTTGAACAAAAAATAAATAAAATAATAAAAATCAGTTGTGTGCCTGCACGCGTGTATTTGAAACTGAGATAGAAGGAGAAGAAAACCAGGAGAGAACGTGTCCATACGCAGTGTTAAGAGGGATTGGGCGGTGGGTGGGTCGTCCTCATTTCAATTTCAAACTGTTTCCTCCAAGTGTCCCACTGAGCATAATTTTCTCCCCTCCATCTTTGTCTGCCACCGCTGCCACATAAACAGAAGACTGAGATGAGAAGGGCAGAGGAACTGAGACAAAGGAAGTGAGATGTGAAGGAGAAGTGGGTGGCTACCATTAACTCTCTCGCTCATTCTCGACATAATAAAGATTTAACAAGTTTTTTTTTTTGGAGGAGAACTTCGTCAAAAAGAAAACAGCCATCGCTCGCCGGCTCCCTCCGTAGCCGTCTACTGATCTCGCAGTCTTCTTTCTTTTTCCTCCTCCTCCCTTTGTCGCGTCAGTCCGCCTTCCCTCCTCTACCCGCCTTTGGATTTTCTGTCCATCCCACGGTCGTTTCTCCGGTTGGATAAAGTGTTGGATGGCTCCAAGGTTGTTTAGTTGGAGGACCGTGGCTCATTTCAAGGCTCTGTGATGAAGTATTAATTATATTCAGAATCCACTGGGGCAGAGCTTTCTAACCAGACACACTCACTGCCACCTGATTTTACCCCCAATTAAAGCTGAACGGAGTGGTGCAATTTGGCTCCTGCTCCGCTCCCTGGGTGGTATGTGACTGAGTGCATTTGATAGTGTGTCTTTGTGTTTTTGCACTAGGTGTGTGTGAAGGTGTGCAGCTCCATTTTTCAGTAAACAGTCCCACTGCAGGGACCCTTCGATTCCCCACAGATGCTTCCTGCGACAGACTGCTCTCAGCGCCGCAGCCTTTAGTATTGCAGACATGTGCAGATGATGCATTAATCTCCCCAGTTCTCATGATTAAATAATGGTGTATGAAGGTAGATTGTGTGCATATATGACTAGTGGAGGCATTTTTTTTCATCAACTTAATTTATATTGGGGAATAGAGTGAAAATTTATCCTCGATGCCAGCTTCCACTTCACATTCGTACAATTGTTATTGCCCTTTTGCACCCATATCCGCTTGTCTGCACAGACCTAAACTGCGGCCGGATGCTTTAGGGACTACACATCAACTTTGCCATTAAAAATAAAAACACTGCTGAGCAAATGGCACCGTTTTGCATTTTTACCAGCTTGAAGGCAGATGACTTTAATCTACGTGAAATACTCTCCACAAACACCACAAGCTCCAGTTTGGTGTCAATTTAAGAAAAAAAAAATCTACATGATTTTCAGTGAACGGGGTCATTTTAAACAGACGTGCACATTCTACTCTTTATAACACGATCGGTCACAATTTCTTCATATGTGAGAGTGACTGGCTGTGCAACTGATGAGTTTTGTTCAGGATGTCATTCTGTCTGTCATCCTGCGGTCAAGGTAATCTGCCTTGTAAAAATAAATGAGCCAAACAGCGTGAACTTAATGAAGCATTAAAACTGCAAAGCAGCTTCTCGCCCAGCAAGATTTTAATGTCTTATTTAATCAGTCATCACGGCGTCAAGCAGTAAGGAATAGCCTGTCATTTAGAAATAAACTGCAAGTTGATGCAAATTTGATACTATTCAGCATGCACTGTGCAGAAAAAGCAGCTTTTGGTTATTACAACAAGGATGTGACCTTTGATTGTCATTTATGAGCTCCTTCTTTTCTTAATCTGAAAGGAAGTCCTGGGTTACGAGGGATTTAATACAAACATCAATGATCTCATGCCGGTTCTGTCTTCCCATGTCGTAATACCTGACCTTTACCCCCTTTTGGTTCTCCTACCACCCCACTTGAAAGCTCAATGTGCTAATACAGACCTGTCAATAACAGGCTGATGCTGTAAAGTTCGTGAATATAAACAGAGACAAAGCAGAGGGAATGCTCGAGTGGTGCAGCTTTCTGCAAACACACTACTGACATGGTAACAGAGCTTTGTGATAAAGTACAAAGTCTGCTGAATGCCTATGGAAACTTTTTTATTAAGAGCACATGCATGTGCAATTATATGATGAATAACAGTGGCTGAGCACCGGCTATTGTGATGGTATTCTAATCAGTAATGTTGAGCTCTCAATGCCTGGTTGAAACGTCTTACGGAGCACTTGTACTATCTGAAACCCCCCAAAACGCAGGACTGCATGGTTCACTGGACTACGCTTGTACTGTGATTACAAATCAAGCTCCGCCATGGCCCTCCAATACTTTCTCAATAGTGCACAAAGATGTGTGCGATGAATTACTGCATGCGTGTTGATGGTTAATGTAGCTGTCAGTGCGCTATTCTGTCCGTTAGTAGGTAACAAACACACACTATCCAATAATAACATCTTTACCTATGTCCATGCTTATGTATAATTTAATTTTAACATATCTAACAAAAACTGAACATTAAAAGTGGTGTACGGGTAAAATCTACGACAGTTTTTTTGGTATTAAATTGCAAAAAAAGACTAAAAATTAATTAGTTTTAAGACTATTTCTTTATCATAGTAGTTGTGATATAAACCCACTTTGTGATATGCAGCAAAAGATTGCTATGTATAATATAGTACGACCCGACCTGAGTGAAATTCAGCTCTCATCTCCTTTATTTTATCTCCAGAGTCAATAGAAGATTAGCGCCATAGAACCGGTGAGATCGTGTGCATTCACTCACTGTGACAGAAAGCAAAGATCCCAGTGAGCCAAAATATGGGTCACTCTCACTGCGAGGTAATGAGACCGAAGAGAAGAGCAACGCTCCCTTTACGATGAATATTAATTCTGAAGACACTAACACAAACACTGAGCGCAGGAATTTCGTGGTTGGTTAAGTCGAGGCCAATGGTCCAAAAATCAGTTAATGCCGGAGCTCGCGAGCTAATTCAAAAATAATTACTTAGCGTAATGGTTCATACTTTTCTTTTTATATGAAAAATTACAAATGACTACATTTGCCACAGAATAATTTAATGTAGTGATTTTATATAAAACCCACAAGATAATTCCTGTGTGTTTTTGTTTAACTGCAGTATAAATTAGCACTTAAGTAACCGTGTGTTCATAATCAATATCAGGAAATGAGCTAATATAACTATGTCTATGTGAAATATCTGCATGTATGATAGTTAGTTCCAATTCACAGAATTGACAGGCTGGAAACTATTATACCTACTATTTGTTCATTTAAAAAAAAACATACATATATAAATATTTGATATAATTCTGTCTCTGAGATCACAGGTCAGCGCTGACTGAAAAGGAAAGAATCAAGCTTTTTTACGGTGACCATCATCTTGTGCAAAAGAAAGCTCGTTGTTTTGGATTCTAACAGCTGATGTTGTCACACTAATAGTAAAATGCTTGGCTGTTTACTAGGTTTGCATTTGCAACATTATGCACATCCTGAATGGACCCCAAATGCAACAGTTGGGTAGCGAACAGAGAGGCTGTGGCTATCCGCTCCTGCAGTCTACCCCACATACATCTTATTTTCCATGCTGGCTCTATTCAACAATGAAGACTGTGAGACACGGTCGGCACCCGCCACACAAATGAAGCTTTGCTCTAAAATAACGTACGTGTTATATGTGTTAATATTTGCAAGAGGATTTCCTCACACACAAAGTAAGTAACTTAATACTTTTTTATTTTATACGTGCTTTGTTTAAGCAATATTATACATTTTCATTTATGTGTAGATAATATTAAATAAAATTATCTGTGAAACCTGGTAACACAAACCACCACAAACACAAAGCAGACACTTTCTCTGGGTGACGTCTCCTTGGCCTATAGTAACACTAAAGGAAAGCTGGAGTCATTTGTGACGAGGATGTGGCCTTCAACATGCACATTAAACAAATACGTAGCACTGATTTCGTTTATCTGGACAATATCACTAAAAGTCGTGAGAAGAGTGATGCTGAAAAGTGAGTTCATGCATTATTTCTTCTAGGCTGCACTATATCAAAATTATAATTCAGTATTATCAGTTTGCTTTCAGATCTTTCTATAAAGACTTCAAGTAGCAAAAGGCTGCAGCAAGAGTACCGACAGTGACTAGAAAGAGAGTATCTGGCATCATGGTGCCAGGATAACCATCTCCAGCTGAACGTTGGCAAGACCAAGGAGCTGGTGGTGGACTTCAGAAGGAGTCAGCATAGAGACTACAAGCCCATTATCATCAATGGAGCTCCAGTGGAGAGGGTGCAGTCCTTCAAGTATCTCGGTGTCCACATCTCCTCAGACCTGACGTGGTCTGCCCACATTCAGGCACAGTCCAAAAAGGAAAGGCAGCGCCTGTATCACCTCCGACAACTGAGGAAGTTCAAGGTCTCGCCAGCGATCCTCAGGACTTTCTACGCAGGTGCTGTGGAGAGCATCCTCACACAGAACATCACATCCTGGTACGGAAACAGCTGTGTTAAGGACCAAAAAGCTCTCCAGAGAGTGATCCGTACAGCAGAACGCTGCTGCAGGATTGCTCTC
>VUQR01024744.1:0-17413 GCA_015108515.1 Hemichromis elongatus
AACATATTTAGTTTAGTTAAAAGGAGCTGAGTGAGGCTAAAGGCAGTGGATCCCTCAGCAGCTGGATTACAAAGAGCACAGGTAACATTAACACATGTACCAGTTGTTGGAGAGGTATTCCAGTATAAAAATAATAATAAGCACAACTGGAATTTTTTTTTGCTTCTGTTGAATTTTTCTGTTATGATTTTTTTTATAGATTAAGCCCATAGTTGTAAAGTGTGGATAATTTAATAATAGTTTATTGCAATAGCTAATTGTGCCTTGTTCTAAGATGGACAGCAAGTGGAGAGTGATAGATGAGATGAGGAGATGAAGGAGGAAGAGAGGCACAGAGTGATTCACAGGCAGAGCCTAGTTTATTTCTCACAGTTTTTTGTTGCCTTATGGTTCCAAGCGCTGTTACCAATCTATGCATTTTGTTATTATTTCATAACACTTGTTTAATCAGCTACCATCTCTCCTATGGACTTTTGAATGTCTACAATCTCAGATCAACACAGCCCGGCCCTCCAGCACTATCAGCAGCAGGAGCAGCAGAAATCCCTCAACAGTAACATTGTACCCATCAGGTAAAACATGGGCTACGTTTGCTTTGCATTGTCCCCACCTGATGACAGTGATATAGTATGATGCGATCCCATATTAGATTCTTGATGATTGTGTGTTGTTGTTGTTATTCAGCCCGGTTCAATGTGCCCCTTTTTAACTTTGAACACCCGCCCCTTTAAATGTCTCTGCACGGCCCTGCTTTCCTGCAAAATGCACTGGTCTTTTTTGCAATGCAGCATAATTTCACTGGTTAAACTTAAGGTCAAGGAGTACCTCGGGCAATCAGAGTGAAAGCTAACAAACAAATTTCCCACAGATGACTGTTTTTAACAAGGAGCAGGAAGGGCGCCGAGGGTCGCTACTATATCTGGACCCGAGCAGTGAACTCTATATTGGGGAGGCTTGGCAGTCAACAGAGCCACACACTCTAAAATAAACACACGCTTGTACCAAAATGATCCAAACAGCAACAGCAATCCAAGCCAGCCTTCATTAAAGTGGTCCACCCAAGTTCTAATTATAGGATTACAGAGCAGCCAGCAGGACACAGCAACAGCCTCTGGTTGGATGCCGCCAGATCACTGTACCTAGTGACCCAGGTATCCACCCACAAGCACACACACACATATACACACACTCCTGCTCTACCTCAAAACACTCATTTATACACTGCCCATTTTTGTCCTCCTCTCCACAGGACTCAGGAGTCTGAAGTCACCCAAACCAAACAAGACATACACCTGGTAAGTATAGTGCTGACTGTGTGACTCCTAAACAGACTTAAAAATAACCCCAAAGGTAGAGCAAGCAAGGAGAGTCAGTACCAAAGTTTAATAGCAGAGGGTAGTAGACTGGGTCAGGAGATCTCTTTTCAATAACATCTTATTATAGCCACAGACAGTCTGGGCTTTTAAGATGTTTTAAGTGATGCCCCCCCGGAGTAGAGGTATCACCATTTAGCAGTCGGGGAAAGAAGCATCCTCCCTTTACTACTTTCCAGATTTTTTAGGCAGCTAGGGGCTTCTTTTATTTTCTTCCTCCTCTCATTTTTGAATCACCCCTTAGGGGTGAGATAAGTGAATGAGCTGCAGGTTCCATGATTATTCACACTGAACAGTTTAAACTTTAATGGGTTTTAAGTTTTTATACCAACACGACAGTGGAGATGGCGTGCTTGGGACATTGGTTGGTCATGTTACTGTAGGATAATGTATGTTTTAATATACTCACAGTATTTTTTCTACTTCAATATATTAAAATGGGTGATTCTTATAGATATTTATGGTGACATTTAATTGTGACATTTGGTATGGTATGGATTTTCAGATCCAACTATGACAGCTCTGGTGAGCCTTTCACTGTGTTCATTGCGCATCATCTTCAGGTCTAAATTTGAGTTAATTTTCATTAATGTAAAATAAATTATTGAAATGTACACACATAACAACCCGGAGCTCTTAATTAGCAAATCCTAAGATGCTAAAATCTAAACGATGTCCATTCTTAACTTCACAGACCTGCTGGCATGGCTCTAGTCTAGTTTCCAGTGAAAAAAGAGAGATTTTAAAGCAAAGCTATCAGAAACATACACTGAGCATAGTGTTAGTTACGACAAGCCCTGGCAATCCACATCAGCTAACTGGCTGGTGTTCATTCACATTCATTGTGCTTCTGCAAGGTGCTTTGCAAGCAAACCGAGCTCCTCCCTTCATGCTGTGGCATGTCTGTTGTTATTGATGCCTGCCCTGTTCTGTGATGGGTTATTATAGCTCTTCTAGCCACTTCTAGGAAATAACAATATTTTATTTACTATATTTGTGTGTGTGTAATGGCTAATGAACAAACATGAGCTTGGACTGGAAAGCAGAACTAATGCTATCTGAATGAGCCATTGTTAAAAACTCAACTTTTATTAGTTGCTTTTTTTGCCACTATAACTGCGGTTATAGAAAAAAGAGAGAGAGATAGTGAAGCACATAGTATTTAGTCAAGATAGCGTGCAAAACAACTTCACATTGGGCAATAATAAGTTTTACTGCACTCTGTGAACACACACACACACCAACAGGAGGTTGGCTGCAGCTCACTGAACATGCTGTCACTATCTCTAGATTGAAGATTCAAAGAGACTTTAGTGCGGTTGTACTGCAGTGCAGAGACAACAAAATTAGGAGGTTCTCTGTTTAAAAAAAAGAAAAGCAGACAAAATAAAAACAGGCATACGTTAAATGGCAACAAAAGAGAGATTTAAAAGTACCAATAAAATTTTGAACAGTATAAACCATAAATACATAAATACACGGGGGGTGGTCATTCATTTGGGAGTCTAACAGCTTGGGAGGAGAAAAAAGCTGCTCAGCATGGTTGTGGTGTGTGAGTGCAAAGTCCTGTAACATCTGCCAGAGGGGATCAGTTCAAAGCGGGTGGTGAGAGGGGATGAGTGGGGTCTCTGGTAATCTTGGAGTCCCCTCCTCTGACATCTAGACAAGTAGATTTCCTCAACTGTCTGCAGCTGCGTGCCACACTGCAAATCCCCGTGGTCCTGTTTAGTGCAGCTGCTGTATACCAGTGCAGTGATATCCTGAGTCGGCACGCTCTCCATTATGTTTCGGAAGACATTGAGGACAAGATCGTATGAAATTTTGATTCTCCATAAGTAAAGGTTTTGTTGTGAGCTGTGTGCACTCCAGGAGAAGACATCAGTGGTGTTCGCTACCCAGATTCTAAAGTTCAGTTCTTTTCCTCTGTTGCTGCAATCCACTTTTTCCCTCTGGTTTTGAGGATCAGATGGCTGATGGGGCACCAAGCAGACAGATCTCTATATGCAAAATTTATATGGTGTTTGTTGCATGAATGGCTTGGCAGTCATGGGTAAACATCTCATACAGGGAGAAGGCCAATGTGTTGATTGATCTGTTGTGACACTCTAATAGATGAAAACAAAAAATCTCTGCACACAGACCACACACACAAACACAGCCCTTCATTTATTAGTTTCATTTATGGTGCTTGTTGGATTGTATATGGAACAGGATGACAACAGGTAGCTTTAGCTGTCAGGTCAGTGACTGTGATAATACTAAATACTGATAATGAGTGGAAAAAAACAGCCCACTTTAGTTTACCATCCTGTCATATTTATTCATGGAGGAATACACTGCATATTTTGTAAATACGCTAATGCTTGTGTAGAGGTACTGATCTGTAAAGGGCTGCCAAGATGTGCTTTTTTTTTTTAAAGCCCCCAGGCATCATCTTGAGGAACAATGAATTCTCTATGAATATTACATTTCTTACAAATGAGATGCCAATTATTTTTTTTATCAACAACTTCCATCCCTCTGTAACTAAGAACAAAGTGATGATCAAAAAGAGAACACACATATCTCGCATACACCCTTAATATGCAATCAAGCAAAATGTCAAGCTTGCTTTGTGCTGACACCCACAAGTGATAATTGTGTAAACAAAAAGCTCATCATTCATTCAAATATTACAGGGAAATAGATGAAAAGGGATAACAAAAGAATACAACCCGCACCAAGAACAGAAGTGAATTGAAATTGAAAGGAGAACGCTGCTTTGGGTGTGAGCCATTCAGAAGCTATCTTATTATTTTAAAAATTTCACCAGCTCTCTTGGGAATTTTTTCTAACCTAAGATATTATTGTAGTAGTTTAAAAGTGTTTGTGTTTACCCATCTGATTTTTCAGCTGGGCAATTGTTAGTGGGAGATGAGGAGGGTGGGGGCTGAAAAGAGGGGAAGAAGAAGAGGAGGAGGGCTGAGGAGCGAGTGGAGCAGCGAAGATGGCGTGAGGCTTATTGGGGCCAACAGAGGGCATTGTTATCTATAATATCCATTCACATGTGCCGTATCAGATGCAGCGAGTGTGGCGGTTCTCAGAGATGGAAATTAGTCTTGTTCCCCACTCATCCGTGGTCACACCAAGGGCACATCAGACAAATGAATTTATGCAGACAATACATATGCAACGCTGATGATACAGAGGGTCATGTGAATGGTAGAAAGAGTGGTGGGATTAGAGAGATCCGTCAGTTTGTCTTTCAACCTGATCTCACTTCTGTCCACATAAAACTAAACAACTGTCAGTATTTCATTTCCGTCCAGCTTCAGGGTGACTTTCCCATTTTTCTGTAATGGCTGCTCCTGGCATGAGAAAATCACACAATAACTACAACTAAACTAAAGTCAGTGTGATAACAAATGTTACATAGTGCATGTTGATATTTTAGTATTTTTTCAATTAAATTCAATTTTATTTACTGTGTACAATGACAAATTACAACAGTTATCTCAAAGCACTTCATGTTGTAAGGTAAAGACCCTCGAATAATACAGAGAAAACCCAGATAATCAAACAACCCCATATAAGCGAGCACCCGGGTAGGAAAAAGTGGGAAAGAAACCCCCCCCCCCCCTTTACCAGGAAGAAGCCCTCAGGGAGAGGTGACCATATGCTCTGACCAATTGGAAGTGAGCGGCGGAAAACTGGACAAAGACAAGCTGTAGTAGAAAACTGAAGATTAATAATAACTAATTAAATTAGTTTAAAGTGTATAAACACAGAGAGTGAAGAAGAAATATACAGTGCATCATGGGAAGCTTCCAGCAGCCTAGGCCTAAGGAAGGATTCAGGGTCACCTGATCCATCCCTAACTATATGCTTTATCAAAAAGGGTAAGTTTTAAGCCTAATATTTAAAGTAGAGGTAGTGTCTTTCTCCTAAATCCAAACTTGGAGTTGGTTCCACAGTAGAGGGGCCTGAAAGCTGAAGCCTCTGCCTCCCATTCTACTTCTAAATACCCTGGGAACCAAAAGTAAGCTTACTGTCTGAGAGCTGGTGATGACAAGGTACTATGATGGCCTGATTATTTAAGACATTGTGTAGAAGGAGAAGTTTTTAAAGTTTGAGTCTGGATTTAACAGGTATAGAAATCTAGAAAAAGAAAATAATATTAATTAATAAAATAGTTCTCTGCCTATAATGGCTCCTTTCATTTGATACACCATTTATTTGATACACCCTTTTCTGTAAAAGAAAGTTAGTGTGAGACATAATCCAGCATGGCAGGTGGTTCATATCTTCTTTTCAAAAGTGCTTTAAAATACTTTCGTTTAATCGAAAGCATTAGTTGTGAATGTTAACAAGCGATGAACGAAATCTCTCTAGAAGAAAGTCTTGCACCTGGCAGCTATCCTGGCAACACCCTTCGGCGGTTATTTGAGGTTATCAGGGCCAAATCTGTACTTAAATGAACAGAAAAGTAACATATAACTTTTCACTGGCTGGGATCACATCCTCAGTAACGATGAGCGATGATGGATGAGGGGAGCATGTACTGGTGCTGCGATTTGAGGAAGGCCTTGAGGGGACTGGCAGCGGGTCCCGGGCCGGGTAGATCCCATGTACTAAAGAGAAGTGAATGAAAGGAGCAGCAGGTATTGGTGGAGGGGGCATATATATATAGCCTGAGGCTGGAAGGGGCGTGAAGGTGTGGTCCCGCTCCTGAAATTCAGATAATATCTCCACTTATTTTAGCAGACATAAAACCATCTTGTACTACTTGAAACTATTTAAAAAGTAGTAGGCTCAACTACAAATGTGCAAATTATCTCAGTCTAGATCAAAATGCCATGTTTATTTCTGTTAAGGTCTCAGCAGGCCACGAAAAGGTATAAAAAACATAACACACTTGCCAACATCTGTAGTAAGATGATGAATAGATATACTTGCCACCATGATGCTGAAACCTCATAAACATGCAGGTGTTAGCGCAACAACACGATGTGCTCATAATTTTCCTGAGGTGGCAGCTGATTGGCCTTTGTATCGCTATTCAACATTCTTTACGTGTCTCTGTTATTTACAATGCAATAAAATATAACAACAAAGATAAAAGGCTTGTTTTGATATAGATCTTTGTTTTATTTTATTTTATTATTTTTCTCTTTACATGAAATCGATAAAACGGTAGAGCTGCTAAGAAAATGAAAACATCATTTCGGCTTGAACCCTCTCCTCTGAATTTATTTGACAGACTTTGTACAGTAGCGAATCTCACTCTTCACTGCGATAGTCCAGATAGGAGCGCGGCTTACGCTGTCTCAGTATCTTCTGAGCGATCTCGCTGAGAGACACTGTGAAGTGTAGAGGACATAAATCTTATGTATTTACGACCTTTGCTGTAGTCAGCTATCTGTTAGGATACCCAGCCCCTCTACTCCTCCTGATCTTGTCTGTGCAAGGTCTCAGTGCTTTTGATACTGTTCCCACATGGCATGTGATAGTGGATGGTGTTTCTCAATCAGTCTGTTGCATCACAGGTTGTGACCGAAAGCACGCCAGACAAAAAGTTTTTTTTTTCAGGTGTTGCGTTTCAAACAAAGGCTGAAATTTGACACTGGAAATCTCAAACTTGGGTGCCTTTGTCTGGCTATTGTTTTTGCTGTTGATTTTTTTCTTGCTCTCGAGCTGCACTTTGTTTGCGTTTAAGCTCGCATTTCTGCTCAATAATAGAGTGAGGCCAATAATTGGGTGTTGCAAATTGTCATCTCGCAACAGTCCACTTCTATTACCACAGCTGAAGCGCTAATGTCCTGTGACAGTACAAAAATAAGTAAAGAAAAATGTGTTGACACATCATCTCCCCCTCACCACCACCACCCCCCTTAGACACACACACACACACACACAAAATAAAAGAGTGGGAGAATCAACCATTCCTCTGGATTCCAGTTGATGGGCTCAGCTACAATTGCGCATGACAGGCCAAGCCTCGTGAAGAGCCACTGACCCATCGACTGCCGTGATCCATGTCTGACTGACATCGATACACATTCATCTCTGCTTGTTTCACCTCAGGCTAGTGGGCCACAGGCTGCAGTGGCTGGCACGAGATCTGGGTGGACAACAAGCATCACTTTGTCTTCGGCGCTGACGCTGTGACTGATATCAAACACCACAGAGGCCAATCTGATGGACCTTTTTGCTTTGTTGTGAATCAGCCAGTGTTAAAGGGGCGCCCAAAATGTCACTGGTCATTGTATCTTATATTTGTTAACCCTCCATTACTCACTAATATAGGGGTAGGTCCTCCTTAGGGTCCTCCAGGGGAATTACAGCAATCTTCCATGTGACACAGTAGACAATGGTGTGGGGATAGGTGCACAAATCCATTGTTAGTGTCTTTCTTCCTGCTTCCTCCTCAGAGTATCTCCAGCATACACACACAAACACACACACACATCAGATTAGCAGAGATCGCTCCAGTGTTGTTTTAATTTTCCTCTATAGCAGCTTCATTAACATTCACAACTAATGCTTTGTTCCACTGGGTAAATTCCCGTACAGAGCCTTTCTTAAGCCATCTCCACTTTCATTTCTTATGAATCAGTGTTAGTGCAGCAGCCACTGCCATCAACCCCCTCTGTCTTCTGGGCCATTTTTAATTATAAAGCAATCTAGATAGGTAATCACAGACAGCATGATTAGTTAGACATAAACATGTGCATATATGACATTTTATTGCTTCTTTTCACCTATTTACAGCCACTGGGAAGGGTGGAGGAAGCCTTAATGCTGCTCCAATTAGCCAAGAAGAAACATTACTCAACTATCCAGTTTGGTCCTGAGAAGAAGAATCTCTCATTTCAGTATTTAGCAAATAGGCTTTTTGTGGTATGCTATATAGGTCTCAGGTCAGGGCAGCAGGAAAGCAAGGAGCCTGTTCATTTTTCTTTACTGCCAAAGTCATTTTGTTGCCTTCAGAATGCAGCGCTGAAAGGTGCTTTGTGGTTTTCATTTCATGCAGCCTTTAAACATTATTGAAGATGCGATTGTTGCTGAGTGGCAGCAGTGGAGGATGGAACTGGATCCTCAGACTGATGAGCGGTCTAATAGGTCTGTCTAATGTATCATCGATGGATTGAGTGCCGTCTCGGAGGAGACATTTCAGAGGGATTCCAGCAGATGAATTTCAGATTTAAAGATAAATAAATAAATAAAATAAAACGCTTTTCTGCTGCGTGTGAGCCAGACTGGATCTTGGCCAGGAGAAAGACGCCCTCTTCTTGTGCAGCCGGGATGTGCAATGAGGATTTATTCCAAGAGGAATACAGACAAGCAGTTATATGCTTCACATGTTCTTACTGCCCCCCTCCCCCCGCCCATCTCTCTCTCTCTCTCTCTCTCTCTCTCTCACTCCCTCCCTGCCTCCGTCCCTCACCCTCTCTCTCTCTCTCCTCAGCCAATCTGTGCACTGTGACGCTGCGCAAAGGCAGGATCTAGCCTCGGCTTCATCATCATATTTAACACACCCATCCAGTTTCACACATTCTACAAGAGGTGCGTTCTCTTGTCCCGCTGTATTCCTAAAGGTTACTTGGCCCCGGGAGGGAGGGAGATTTCGGTCTCCCGTTACCTTACTCCTTTGGCTCGCCTCTGGTGGTTTGACGGCTTTCGATGTGGCAGAATTACGCATCCCGGATCGCTTATAGGTGAACTGGAGCGAACACGTCGGCTACTTCCCGGGGACTTTCCCCCCGAAACAACACTTAAATGTGAAGAGCTGCACTTCTCGTGTGTGTGTTCCGGGCTGACGTCCCGGCTAACCCAGGCCACTCTTCCTTGCACAGGCTGGTCGGTGTGATCGACGCGCGCTGCCGGACCTCTCAGGCACCGACGTTTAACGGATCGTTTTCTCTTCTTGTCCCGGCTGCTTCTTGAATCCCGCTCACTCGTCTTGTAGCCTGTATTCCCTCTGATAATTTTACTGGGTGTCAAGAAAGGAGACCGGGGCCAGTGCGAAGAGGATGAGGCTTGCGCAAATCGACCGTTGGTCTGAAGCGACTCGACCTGTTTTACCTGGACTCTTGCGGATGATTTGGAATCTCGCCTAGAACCCAAAAGCAGGACTCTGATGTTGAAAATACAAAGGCTGAACACTGAATCCTTTACTCAAGACGGCAAGCGAAGATGGGTCCTATGTGTTTAATGTGTATTTCATTAGATTGGCGTCCAGTCTGATAAACATCATCAGCGATGTAGTCAGCCTGTTCATCTGCGTGCTGATCATTTGCAGTAAGTACTCACATCTACTCAAAAGGGAGACTATGAAGATGATTCTCCTGCGCAAATTCCGTGTTTTGATCCTCATGGTGTTCCTAATTGCATGCTCCATGCACATCATGATAGACTTGTTACCAAAGCTGGAGAGGCACGGGAGCACCGGCTGCTCCTGCTCACACACACCGAGCGAGGAGCCAAAGAGCTGGGGCAAGCAGGGATGGCCTAACAAGCACAGTCTTCGGATCCTACAGGACTTCAGCAACGAGCCCAGCTCAAATGTTTCCTCGCACTCCCTGGAGAGGGTCCCGGTTGCAGGAGATAAATCCCAAGCTTTCAGGAGACTTGACCATCACGGGCAACGTGGTGACAGGAAGAGGCAGTTCATACAGGACGCCGGGGTGACCAAGAACGTGCCGGCTAAAGGTTCAAGGCTATCAGCTCTGTATGACCATCCCTTGTATAAAACGTCCCTGCCGCCTTTGACAGACGAGGACACGCTGTTCAACGTCAACACGGACATCAGATTTGACCCCAAAGCAGCGGAGGATCAGGCATGGTAAAGTGTTTAAAGTTTCACCTGAAGCCTGCCAGAGCCAAACTTTAATGCAACAAAAGCTACAAATAAATATTTCATAATTTCTTTGAACATTACAGTAAAGTTCAGTCATGTGCAATAATACAGTAATAGTATTACCAATAATAGTAATAACAATCTCTACCCCTCTGTTCTCTTCTTCTCCCTCTTCTTCTCTTCCAGGGCTGGGGAGAGCAACATAGATGAGTTCAGTCCGACTGGGGAACTGACAGCCGATTCCTACCCCAACTGGCTCCGCTTCCACATTGGGATTAATCGATACGAGCTGTACTCCAGACACAACCCGGTCATCGATGCTCTTCTGAAGGACCTGGCTACCCAGAGGATCACCAGCGTGGGTGAGTCATATAAATCAGCACAGGGGGGGCAGCTCGATCGAAACAAAAACCAGCAGGTGGGCTTCAGTGAACAGATGGAGGGTCAAAATTACATTTGGTCTGAAGACACCATGTTGACACTGCAGAAAACGTTTCTCACTTATTTTTGTGCTGACACGCGTCACTGCAGCGTGTGTGGATTAAATCTGTGCATTTTGCAGCCGAAGGTGGAACAGCTCGGGGACCTTTCTGCTATCATTTGGTGAACCGCTAAAACGACATTACAGGGAGTGCGGTGTCTTACTTTAGAACAGGCTGATAGGCCAGTGTCTGCTGATGGACACAGATACCGATTGTTGTTCTTGTGGTTTAAAACCCGTGCAGTCCAATAAAGATGACTGGGTCAGCTCACCCCTTCGTCACAAAGATGTCTCATTTTTAATTACAGTTTGCACAGTTCTCTTATTTCCTGGCATTTTAAAATAATGATCGGTTATTAAATGGCTTAACTAGTGTGGCCAATGCCGATAAGCAAACACAACAGATGCCGATATTGGTGATGACAAAATTATAAGTACAGTTTTTAAGTCCTACCTTTCTAAATGTTAAGTTTGCACAAAAATCTATATGTTAAGAAACAAGAAAACTCTTTTGCTTTCAAGTTAAGAAGGCCAATATCGACTGATACTGATATCTTTCCTCAAACATTTACAGAGCTTTAACCTAAATAACCCCTTTTTCAACAAGAGCACACATTTTCTGGCTGAACATCGGTGGAGAAAAAATATTTGTTTAAGTGCGTGCATGATGGTCCTCTGGACTTCTGTTATACGTATTTAAGTTTTGCAAATCCACAACCATGATCACAGTGCATAGAAAATAATCTTACAGGAGCAGATAAAGCTTCAAGGCTGCTTGTTGGGATAAAAACGAAGCCTAGTTGCGACTGAAGTGCCTTTTATTGATCTTTACTTTTCAGTCGCTGCATGCTGAGCCTGTTCAACTGACTGCTCTGTAATGCTCAGCTCTGATTCCCTGTACACTACTGGGTGGAGTTATTATGTGAACAACTGTTTAATACCACCTAAAGCGGAAAAAGGGACAACTGTATCTAAAACTACTTCATCGACGAGGAGCAAAAACAGCACAAAGAGCGGCCCAAATTACAGCAAGCCGCACAAAACAAATTTTATCTGCACGCTCGCACAAGCAGCCCATGTTGGGCCGGCGGTTGTGAGGAGGGGCTGGTAACTGACTGCGACGTGTGCTCCTCGATCTCAAAGTTATACACACAAGCGTGCATGAAGATGGAAGCGAGCTGCGGGCGCTGAATCTGATCAGCTCGCACGCTCTCGCCTCACAAGAATGAAGGTATAATATAACACCCCGGTCTCTTCTCATGTATTTCCACAAAAGCATTGCAGGGGAATACATCAAGCCTGAGAGAACACCTGGTCTTGATGCAAATCACACAGCTACACTGCCATTTGAATCAAATCAAACTTTTAATTTGATTGGCAGGTGGGCCGTAAACCTAGCAAGCGGTAGAAAACCCCTAAAACTCTAGCTTAGCATTCTAGCTTCTGCATTCCAAGAGTGCTTGTTGACTTAAGGTATCCTATCATTGGCTCACTGTAAGAAAGGGTAGATTTCCAGATATCATGTTTTTCTGCCAGTGACTAAAATGTAAGTGGTCTGTGGCAAAGATTAAAAAAATGTTGTGGAGTACTGCATGCTAATGAAACTAGCCTTCATGCAGCATAACTAGCAGAGGAATATTCTTCTTTTCTGTCTTTCTTGTCAAGATGCTCTCTAATTTTCTCAGATTTTTCTCCCTCTTGCTTTCTGTCTGTCGGCCTGGGTGGATAGCGGAAGCAGTTCTCAGCATCTCTTGCCAGCTAAATACATGGTGGCTCAGTAATTACAGGGTCTTAGCACAGGCCTCGGGCAGACTACCAATAGAAGCCAACAGCAGTCATCTATTATCTCAAATTCGGCATAGGAGATCTTGGATGTATTATTTGAAGACCTAGCGTGCAAAAGAAGACGATATTGGAGCTGATAGGATGAGCCTGTAAGTGCACAGCTAGAGCAGAGACACAGGTAAACGCATTGCAAAACGGAGGCTCGCTGAGTACGGGTTGCTCACTGAGAATGGAAGCTGAAACATTATTTTCATGGCCTCTTGCATGCATGAGTTCCTAGCAACTACAGTCAGCGATATCCATTATTTGAGAAATCCCAAATGTCTGCACAAGCACACGCACAGCCTTGCACAGCAGCAGGTGGGGGTGCAGATGGACGCTGATCTTTCTGCCTCTATTTTTCTGTAAACAGTCTGCTTGTCGTCATGATTCATGTATGTAAATATAAATGAACACATTGATAGAGGAGG
The DNA here is from genome assembly GCA_015108515.1 of Hemichromis elongatus. Lineage (NCBI taxonomy): Eukaryota > Metazoa > Chordata > Actinopteri > Cichliformes > Cichlidae > Hemichromis > Hemichromis elongatus. Next base: position 12,949 of record VUQR01024744.1, read on the forward strand.
TCGTTCTCTGGTGGCAACACGCCACCGTAAAACAGCCTCCAGTCGATCAGTGTGTAGGAAATAACGGGCACTCTGTCATCTCTGCTTCTTTTTTTGGGGATTTTTTTTTTTTGTGAATTTCAGTGGGTTTTCTGCCTGTCATTCTGGCACCAGCTTTAGACTGCATTATCATGTTCAAAAAGGGAGAGAACATGAAAGCTGGAAGGATGAATAAAAAAAAAACACAAAGACACACACACACACACACACAGAAACAGAGGGATAGACCCCTCCAGAGAATACTAGAAGGAGAGTAAACAGCAGAGGAGCAGCGAGTGCTGGATGCGCCCTGGGTGTCCTTCACCCCCTCACTATCCTGTCCCATCAAACAAACACTGTGACATCAGCTCTCGGTCTTTTTGGAGTTCAAGCACACAAACATAACTGGCTTAGAAAAGACACATCGCTGCTCGCGTATGAGCTTACATATGCAGCGAGCTGTTCACTTAAACAGACGAGGAGATTGACGCTACTGCTGTGCTGTGAGATGTCGCTCAAGTGTAAATCAAATCATTCCCATTTAAAATAAGATCATGTCTAACCCATCTGCAGGTGTGGCAAATGTAAGCAGAACATAGTTCAAATTCATGATGTATGAGAACAAAGGGCACAAAGTCTTTTAGTGCTAAGGAATTTCAATAACACACATACATGGTTAGTGTTACTATGTGTGTCACTATGTGTTAAATGACTAAATAAAGTTAGGTGGCAAGTGTTTTTAAATGTGATTTTGTAATATGCATTCAAAAAAACATTTGGTTCAATAGCATAAAGAGAGACATGCTGGTAAAGTGGTTAACTCTGTTGTATCGCAGCACTGGGGTTCCTGATCTGAACCCCAGCCAGGACCTTTCTGTGCTTTGTTTGTGTGGGTTTCCTTTGGTAATTCAAAGGCATGTTAGGCTCTTTCGTGAGGTAGATTAGTGCTTGAAGTGTATAGAATAAACTGCTGTATGATGTTTAAAATGAAAACTTATATAAACACTAGCTTTGTTGTTGTGTGAATAGCTTACTCTTAATATTTAGACTAGAGTGATATTGAGCTTTCCCCCTACAATGGTAAAGTCGCTTTTCAAAGAAGAAGGCTGTGTGAAAGTGACATTAAAAAGTTTCCTGTAATGAGCAGGCTAATCTTTGACTGTGCTGCTTTAAGGAGAAAGTTTTTCAGCAAACTTTGAAAACAATAAATGCAGACCTGATTTAAATTTTCCTAGAGCCAGAGTTCAACACAAGTACAGTACAGTCACAAATGCAAATTAGGCACGCTGCAAACTTGGAATGGGCAAATGTTGAACACTGGCTATGACTTATTCTATTTATTTATTTATTCATTGGCATATGTAAGATTGCTGAATTAGCTGAGCTAAAAGCTATCCCTAGCTTTGGTTTACATTTTGAAGGTTAGCTAGCAAAAGTAGCTAACACCACTAGCCAAGTATCGAACTAGTACAGTGAGATATTAGCTAGTCACTATAGATAGTGAGTAGCTAATATCAATAGATTTTATTAAGCTTTATTTTTGTGTTACAGCTGCAGAGTGGAGAATTCAAATACTGTAGTCTACAATAAATACACATATAGTTATAGTGAAAGTGGCACAGGCATTTACTGAGTGTTTTATACCATGAGATACCTAAAAAAAAATTATACATACACAATGATTATAAAAAGCAAAGAAAACAAAAAATAAAAGTGAGTTTAAGTTAAAAAAGAGTAAAAAGTAAGACTGAAATTGTGTGACAGAGTAGTAGTTTGCACAACTAATAAATAATAAGAACAGGAGCAATAAGGTATGATACGGAAATTTAACAGGAGAAAATTTTGATTTCACTAAAACCTTTATACAGTGGGTCAGTTTATGTCAGGGTGCTACAGTATTACGACTCATTTCTTCAACATAACTGCAAAACATCTGTAGCTAATATCAGCTGAGGTTAATAGCGGTCTTGTCTGTTTGACTCCAACAGCGATGAAATCTGGAGGCACTCAGCTGAAGCTCATCATGACCTTCCACAACTACGGACAGGCACTATTCAAACCCATGAAGTAAGTTTTCTTTTTTTCTCATTTTGAGGTGTGTGTTCCTGCTAAACTTACATTTCCCCTGCTCGACCACACATAAAGTTGAGTGTTGACCCCCGCACTCTTTAAGAAAAAAACAAACAAACAAAAAACACACTTCTTCATACGGTGTTAAAGCCCGAGTGCCATTTCAGCATAAAACACAAACTTACGCAGCCTTCTTGGCTCGCCTTGGCTCACTTCCCCTTTTTCCGCATCTCACCACCTACCCATTCTCCTCACAACATCAATCTCATTTCCTCATTCTCCTTTCTGGCAATATCAAATTGCTTTCATTTCAGCACAACCTTGATATTAGATTGAAGGCCGACATTATTCTGCTGTGTCAGAGCCAAATGTTGAATAGGCATTTCACCTCTCGCAGCTTCAGGATGACACATCACATTCTTCAGTGGCCACGTTGGAGGCCTTCGGCCCTCAGCCTGAGACATTTTGTTACTGATTCCATCTGATTAGTTTACTCCATCCAGATATTATCGCACCATCTACTCTAGCTAAATGTCCCTATCTTGTTGTCAGCATGTGATCCACTGTTGATCCAGCTTATCGTAATCCAGCAGAAATGTATTGTTGCTGATATTTGCCTGTCTAGATTATTTCATCTTAATAGATTGTTGGTGATTGTTGGTAAGATCCAGGTAGGGATCAGGATCATGGCTGTAGGGGTGGCAGTGTTGGTTGGTTCACCTACTACGAACTGAATTGCCACAAAACCTACTGCCACAGTTTGTGTAAGAGAAAGAGTGAGGGATATTTTGGAAGTTTGCATGAGATCTTCTTTTCTTCTTGGACTGAAGTGCACATTACCAAGCAGCTACAGACACTCCTTTCCCCCTGATGATGAGCTGTAATTACTTTGATAACCTTCTTTCTTCGTTAGGTCAGAACTTTTTTCAATTTGTGCCAAAACTAATATCATTCCTATTATCTGTCCTATTGTAATGTGTGTTTTATATTAAGTAGCAAATTTAAGGTTGTTGATAAAGTTATAAACAGCAGAATGTCTCTCGCTTTTCCATCTTCGCTGGTTCTTTAGAGCGAGGTCTTTATTCTTGAAGCAGTACTTTCCATAGATTTATTCCTTAAGTTCTTTTATAGAAGAAGTCAGCTAATATGAAAAAAAAAAAAATAACTTCATAATCTCCAAACTGTAAACTGAATAATATATTTCTATCATAAAACTGAAGGTGACGGGCTTTCATGTATCCCACATACTAGCCCTTCTGAAGTGGTGCCAAAATGCCACAATTCCTGTGAGCCTTATGGTTCAGCCTCAAAGCTCCTGTTCTTTGCCTCATTTCTCTTTAATCTTATTCAACTTGTGAGTCAGTGAACTGCAGTAACCTGTATTTACCTGTGCAGACAATTTTAAACCCCTTTGGCCCAAACCTGTAAATGTCTACCGAGGGGTTCCCAGCTGGCCCCCCTTGGCCCACATACTGTGAAATATTTTATGAATTCACTTCCCCTTTGTCTGCACCGTCATATTTAGAAGAGAATGCATCTGGAGAAGAGTGCTCTCTGCTCCTAATTCCACCTCAATTGGTGGATTTAAATGTCACCCGTCCTTTGCTGTTGTAATTGTGATTTAATTGTGGGTTAATGGTTCTCTACGCGGGCTGTTTTTCTGGCCCCTGCGTGTCAGTTTGGAGAGCGGGGTTAAGCCCGCGGATGATAGGTAGGAGGGAGGGAGGAAAAGCTATTCAGAGACTGTTGTAATTACTGTTTCGGTTGTACCCCACAAAGTCAGGCCAGACGCAACAAGCCTGAAATCATCCTTGACAGGTGGGGGAAAAGCAGAGATAAGAATGAGGAGAGAGGAGGCAAAGGATGAGAGAGTCTGGGGAGGTGGGGCGGATTGGGGAAGACAGGGGGTAGGAAGGAGAGACAGACGAGGAGACATGGGGAGAGAGCGTTGTCAATACATGCGCGGAGTCCAAATCCACAGATTATCTCGGTGCACTGCCTCGAATTTGAACCCAGGCGCAAAATGTGAAATGACATTTTCCGAGAAAAGCACAGGCCGATGGTGTTGGATGTAAATCTGCTGCTTGACACTCGTGGCTGTCGGAGCTGCTGTGATGTTTGATAATCCTGAAGAACGGCAGGAGCAAAGGGGAGCAATTTCATTTCCTCCAACTTGAATGCGCTTGTCCTTAACAAAATGGGGCAAACCATGCAGACATGTACATGTGTGTGTGTGTGCGAGCGTGTGCTCATTTGGGTTGCAATCAATTTCTTGACAGATTTGCACAGTCATTCCAGCTATGTACATCATTCCCCTCGCAGAGATCACACATGACACACACAGACACTCAAAAAAAAAAAAAAAAACCCCCACATA
>VUQR01024745.1:0-30536 GCA_015108515.1 Hemichromis elongatus
CAGGACTATTGTCTCCAAAACCGAATTGGAGATGCTTGTCCACGCCTTTATTTCCTCCCGGCTAGACTATTGTAATGCACTTTTCTCCTGTGCATCCAAGGCTTCACTAAATCGACTCCAAGCGGTTCAAAATGCTGCAGCAAGGCTGTTAACCCATAGTAAAAATTCTCCCATATCACCCCTATACTAAAATCTTTGCACTGGCTTCCGGTTGGGTATAGATATAAGTTAAGATCTCCCTTACGTTTATGTCTCTACAAGGTGAGGTCCCCACTTATATCAATGAGCTTCTCCAACCCTACTCTCCAGAGCGGACTCTCAGATCCACTGATAGTGGTCTTTTATCCATTCCACGGACCCGTTTGAAAACAAAGGGGGATCACGCTTTTCAAACTCTGGCTCCAATATTGTGGAATAGTTTACCCCCTCCGCTACGTACCATCGACACTGTGGCTTCATTTAAAAAACAGCTTAAAACACATCTGTTTAGGCAGGCATTTGGGTAATGCTCGTGTGAAATGTGTTGTTTTTATTCGATATTTATACTGTACTATTGCTTTGTTTGATTTGCTTGTGAAGCACTTTGTAACAGCTCTCTGTCTTAAAAGTGCTATATAAATACATTTTACTTACTTACTTACTTACTAGAACAGCCTCCAGGTTGCCCAGTCTCCTTATAGAAACTTTCCATTCAATTTTTTTTGTCATCAATTGCTGTTAGCACTCAAATTCAGATCTTAAACCTTAATTGTGTATTAAATTCAAGAAATGCATGTTTTGTCTACCAATAGTTAAATTCTAAGTTTGCTTTATGCAATTTGGTTATTCTGTTTCACATTGTAATCTCCTGTATTATGCAACTGTCTAGCGGATTCTTCAAGCCAGTCAGCAGGGGTTTCTGGTGTCTTTGGAGACAATGATGGAATAAGTGGAACTGAACCAGCAGGGTCGTGATTAGTCACAGGGATAAGCCACGGTCTGAACTCATCATTTCAGCCATCTGAACTCAGAGCTTAACTGCATAGGAATGATAAATTAAAGATGGAGGGGATAATACAACACCGCAGACAGGTGTTCCAGGCTCGAGGTCCCACTGCCCGGGGGGCTCTAGACTGATTGCACGTGTTTGTTGCATTTTTTGTTAGCGTTCCTGTCATTTTCTGCAAGTCTGGTATCTATAAGTTTAGCACTGAGAATGCAAGTAAAGTTTGTTTTTAATTCTACTATTGAAACATAATTTACAGCTGTAGCAACATGTTAGCCGTCACCTTTCACCAAGACTAAGACTAAGGAGATTTAGGAAATGCATATTACAAAAAATGTAATTTTGGAGAAAGCAAAGACTGTGAAAAAGACTAAGCGTTAAATATCATTAGTACATAGGAAGAGTTGAAAAGCGCTTTACAGAAAATAAAAAAAAAGCACGTTTGTTACATTGCACGAAGCTCAGGGGAGTGTATAGAAGGGTAACAGGTGGTGTGTGTGTGTGTGTGTGTGTGTGTGTGTGTGTGTGTGTGTGTGGCCCATTAACCTGACAATTCCCAACATCAATGAATGAGAGCTATATGTAATTATAGCCCAATAATATCGTGTATATGATTTCAAAAAATGTCATTTCACATGAGTACATTTACTTTAAGTACTTTAAATACATTTGAATATGCAACCTGTGAACTATTAAGCTAATTATAAAGAATTAGAACTTGTAATTCCTACGCAGCTCCACTTTTCACATAATAAATCTCCAATAAAAGGCAGGGTTGCATAGCTTGGAAATTGTGGTTTATAAACCAGTTTTCCATACTTATTAAATATTTTGGACTAAATATTGCTAAATATACTTAAAAATCCTGGAAAACCCCCCGATGAAGTGGCGCATCAGCTTTGCGTCAGCTGTTGCACCGCTCTCCTCTGTCACTCCAACCATCTGAAATCAAACACTGCAAGTCACTTTGTGTGGTGGTGTCACTGCTGAGAGGGTAAAGTAAAGTATGTCAAATGTGTGACGCTGTGCATGGAGATGCTTTTAGTCCAGTGACTGCATGCCCTGAGCAGAGGCTAAACTTAGCTGGGGACCCTAAATGAACAGTCTTTGTTCAGCACTCACAAAGCTATTTGTCATCATGTCCAGCTGTGACCTGCGACTTCCAAAGTGAGATATTACTCTTATGATTGGCATGAAGTCAGCATACTTGTGTGTGTAGCTCAGCAGCTGTTGATAGGGCACTTGGACTGTATATTGAGTGATTATAGGAGCCGTGTGAGCCTGCAATGTTTCTCTGAATTGCTCTGTATATCTTTTCTACACGTGAGCTTAAAGTCGAACTGTCGGCCCTGCCCCTGTAAGGCAGTACTCTCTGCATGCTTTGACCTCGCGTGTTTGTACTAATGAAGGAACTTTAGGTTTCTCGTTCACATGTCTGGTTTATTAAAGCGTCCGGGTGGCTTAATCAGTATTCAGTTTCAGCTCTGCAGCTGCGTCTCAACCAGCATGATTAGATCTACGTTCTATAGGTTCACATTAGCTTTTCTCTGCAGCAGCATGGAAAAGTGATGACATCTGAATTTTCTACTAGTCCCTTTCTTAAAGAAAAAAGATGCAGAACCTTGTCTTTTGTAATAGTTTTTTGTGAAGTCACCTTGACTAAAGTTTGTAAGCAGTAAATTGCTGCTAATCTGTGGCAATAGCCTTGTCAGTTTGCTCTGTCTTCCTGTAATTGACTATAGATAAGATAACAAGACAAACAGCCAAGGCCAGAATGCAAGAATCTGAACTGGGAAGGTTAAAACTGAGAAAGTATGTGTCAAGACCTCAACGCTAACAGGCGTCTTTATTGGTAGCAGCACTTGGCCTTTATTTAAACTTAATCATGGACAATATATTTTTAGAGAGAGGAGAGTGATATTCAATTACTATTCTAAGCATGTTTAAACCCTTGATTTTAGCCGGGAAGCCTTTTAAAAAATACACCTGTAAAAAAAGAAGCGATGGTCGACCATAACAATGATCAGAGAAGTATTTTTTCCTGTCATGCTTGGAGTGCTAAACTGTTTCTCGAGCTGGGGTGGAGCAGACAGCTGTGTATATATTAACTGTAATGGTGCAGAATCTTCAAGAGCTGCAGAGGAAGAGAGGCTTTGGATTCGATGCTGCTAGAATTACAACAATGTTCCACTTCAGACCTACCACCAGGCGGTCCTGTGTTTGTGTGTGTTGCTGGCATAGACGGGAGCAGTGGAACAGTGTTAGACCAAATGGTAACCGTGGAATTGTTTTTGTTCATCTGCTTAATGCTTTCCCAAACCGCCCCTGAAGCTGCCAGCAGCGCCATCTCAGGATGATAACAGACTCACCTGCTGTGCGAAATGCTCTCACCTGAACTTAAACCGAGCTCCCGCAGCACACTTTCACCCAGACACAGACATATAGACACAACCTAGCGCACAAACCGTTCAAACCCTTATAAGGTAAAATTAAAGATTGAGTTTTTGTGAATCTGTTTTGCAGCATCTCAGGCAAGCTTCGGTATTTGTAGCTGGGAAACACATCAATTATGCAGAAAGGACATCCTGCAGCATTTGATTTTTCTGCTTCCCCGTATGGATCTTGTGGTTCAGACCCTCTGGCTGTTGATTTTATGTAACAGACTATATATATATATAGTAAGTATGTATACTTTATACACACTTTCTTAAATTTTAGAAGCATTTACACATCGACTTTAGCATGAATTAACTTTGTACACTTGTCGCTGTGTGGAAGAAGCATGTGCCTGTGTGGCTTTGCGTATGTGTCGGTGCATACCTGAGCTTCCAGCTGTGTAGTTAATCATGTCCACCTCCAGCCGTTCAATAAGCTCTGGTAGAAATGGCGACTCACACCACAGCTATCCCACAATGCCCCCTTCTCTTTTTATCACCAGCTAGTAATTACCTGCTTCAGTGAGAGGCATGCAGCTCACTCACCGCATGCATACACAAACAGACACACACGCACGGGGACGCACACTCGTCTTGATTAGTAAACCTAATGGTTGCTCTGTATTCCAGAAAGATTCCATAAAGCAGAGCTCCATAAAATTGCTTTCCTGACATCAGAGCTGCTCAGCTGCCACTGCCTCCTGCTCATCCTCCTTCCTTTCCTCTTCTCATTTATTCACTACTTCCCACCACCTTCATCTGGGTTCGATCCTGGTCTCCTTCAGTCGTCATGTCAAAGCAGCCATGGGCAGGATACTGACCACTAAAACTGATCCTGGTGTCTCATTGTTGGGTTTGATAGAAAAAGTGCTGTGTGAATAAAGCTTGCGGTGTAAAATGTCTTGCCCCTAAACACTATTTAAATGCGGTGCATTTTCCATAAGCTATTCATCTTGTTGATATCACATGCAGATGTCCAAAACTGCAGCTTGGATTCCTCCTTCCTAATTACCTCTTCTTGGCAAATGCTGCCATGGTCAAATATACAAATGATCGGTGATCACTACCAAAAAGGGTCTGGTTGAGGTGCAGCTTGTTAGAGCACATGGTTCGAGCCTCGGAGGAGAGACAGATCTCATTTTGGGGGTGCACCATGAAGACCATTCAGTGTAAAAAAACAAGTGAAACATGTGGACCTACGCCACCTCACGGCCCCTTGTGAATAAGGGAGCAGTTGAAAGTAGCTTCTTCTTCTGTCAGTGCCAGTTTACAAAAATGTAAACAAGTATGGGCTGACATTATATCTGGCTACAGGCTGGTGTATTCATAGAAGTGAGGACGCCTTCTCAGGGGAAAGCGTGTTGTTTTTGCTCTTAAGTGTAGTCGCAGTCAAGTTTGCACATAGTCATGCATTCTTTGTTACCTTAAGTTTCCATGTTGAAGCAAAGACTCGGCCCGAGGCTATTTTCCTACCAGCTCTTCTCACCCAATGAGGTCACACCATCCAGAATCCCGAGAATGTGAAATATGGTGAAGTTTAAGAGCTTCTGAGCAGCTCTATATGTTATCAGATTGAAGGGGAGCTCGAAATGCGATTGACTTCTGGAACGGAGAACGACGGAAGGGGAGAGAGTCACACACTTCATCACCTTAAAGCTGCTTCTCTAATCTGCAGTCAACCTGTAGCACATGTCAGGACTTCACTTCAACACTGTTTCATTTACATTGTAGTTTTAAATCTGACATGGGTTCCTGATTGATGTATGATTATTACAATACTGTGTGCAATGCACTATCTTTAGTGATCGGTTCATTGTCTAGTCTATTGAATATAAATTGCTGCAATACCAACCCCTCCAAAAATAAAGAAATAAATAGAATATTAGGATATAAAAGATAGCTTAAACCCAAGACAATAAGAACGTTTGGCATTTCTGTTTGTAAATACAATTGAGCAAAAATCTTATGCTGTCTATGCTGCACGATGCTGTCAGTGTTATCGTTATCTAAGCATCCCTTGGATCTGTAAATCCAAGAGACGCTTATTAGTCAATCACAAGGGAAGTATTGCAGAACATATCCTGTCAGGACATGTGATTAAGCGGGTAAACTGTTTATAAAACATGAAAGTAGCCTTCTGATGTAAAAAGCAAAGCAAGTGCTTCAAACCTGCAAATCCTCTGGTCACAAAAATAATTGTGATTAAAAAAAGAGAGAATTAACCATCTTCTCACCTTATTTACGGACTTAGTGAGTTCATGGTCATATTTGATGTTTTAAGTCTCATTTAATACAGCACTTTATAAATTAAATAGAATGCTCTAGGGCAGGCCTATCTTGGCATGAGGTGTTTACAGTTTCTCAATGAAATCCATCTTTTGAAAAAAAAAAAAGTGAATCTCAAAATGTCAATTTGAAAGCTACACAAGACAAGTCTAGAAACCAATCTGTGACTTTGTGGTGTCTGTCTAAGGTTTAACCTATGTTGGGGGCCTGTCCGGTCGGCATAGCTGACGCTCATGTCATCCAAAGTTGAACATATGTCACCCACTGACTAATGTTTTTTACTTAGTAATATTCCTGTCATCATAGGCAGAGAAACTGCATCTCAAAAAATTTGTAAGAATTACAGAGACATCTCAGGTAAACTGTGTAGTAATAACCTAACACTAATAAAGCATGCCTGGCTGCTTTTGAATGAATCTGATGAATTTGTTATTTTTATTATGTTTTTGTTATCTTTTATAAATGCTCAGACTTCACTGTTTATTGTGTGTAATTGTGAAACCTGCCCATTTATATGGTGACAGATGAGATGTCCTGTTGTCCAAGACATGGAGATGTTGGCTATTCCCTGCAGTGTCTGAAAAGTATGCTGTTTCCATTACTGTCAGTGTCACTTCATTGCATTGCAGCACTGGTGATGTTTTTGCACTGAGGCCCAGGGGCAAGAGATGATCTCTGTGGCCTTTCGAGCCCGTGCCTCAGCAGTATTAAGGTGAGGTGGGGAGTGGATGGGGCTCTCCTAGATACACACATACACAAACATACGCAGACACACACACAGACAGATGGGTTACATGTGGTGCTTCAAAGACATAGCTAGTCAGGCTGACTGCTGGCAGGCTGTTATCTCTGACAGGAAAGCAGAAGGAGGCTGCCAAAGACTCAGGTCTAACCAGCTAGCTAAATAACTGTGGTGTCTGTCAGGAGAAATAACAGGTTTACTGGTCAGCTAGACATCAGACTCACTCTCAGGGTAACAGGCGAGCAAGTAATATCACACAGTAATTGCACTATCAGCTGACAGTATGCATCGAAATGATTTGCTTTGATTATTTTTTAGTTTAAAATGAATAAAGGCCTCGAAACTCAACAACTAAAGTCTGGGACATTTTTATTCAGTTTATCCAGTATCAGCTTAATTATCTCTAATTAGCTATAGCCTCTACAATGCTAATCTTAAACAGAATCAGTTTTCTTATTCTACATTTTTATTCTTGGACTTGTAGCTTTGCATGATTCAAAGTTCAGAATCCTTATTTTACAATATTTAGCCTCTTTAATAATAAAATATAGATTAGAAAGTCATTTATTAATGTGGAAATCCTTTCCATCATTATTATAAATTCATTTAAAGAGTTATTTTTGAGTGTTCAACAAGGTTTAGAGTCTGGTTAACATAAAACTTGTCATGTGCATTTTGCAGATAAAGCGACAGAAGATAAAATAAACAGATTGCAAATGTGTACAGCTTTCAAAACAGTCAAGAGCAGTAGAAGAGTCAAGGATAAAATATACACTGCACAAAAACTGAAGTGGCATGAAATTTGTTGATGAATAAAAAAGAAATCTATTTGAATTTAGCTAACTATCCAAAGTTTCCCGATTCTGCAGATTTAGGAAACCTCAGGTGAACAGGCAGAGCTGTCCACAGGAACTGAACAAATTATAGTTTTGGATTGATTGACCTGACCAAAAGCTGTAACAACGGTAACATTACTCATACAACTTTGTACTGAAAGTGGATTTGTGGGGTTTTTAAATGTTAAAAAGAAGTGCTCAACATTTAATCAGTGTAGTTTTCGCTGTGGTTTCGCACTGTGAAGGCATTTAGTTGGGAAGTAGATCCTACATTTCATTTTTGCTACTTCATTGTAAACTTAATATGAAATTTATCACAACAAAAGGAAAGACTGCTTCTGACCTTTTATTGGCTTACTGAACCGTGACAAGGTGTCTGTCATCTGTCCATCTGTTGAATGTTCACAAGGCCCTCTTACAGCATTGGTCAGATTTTAGTGAAAGTTACACACTTATAATAAACTTGATATGATCAATCTGTGCTCAAAGTCGGGGTCACATTTACATTGTATTAATTTAAATGAGAAATAACCTGTGATTAATCATTACCTTGATGTTCTGCTAAGTCACTGATTCTCTGGCTATTCTATTCTTTAGGCATCTTCTACATTGATATGCACAGAGATGAACACATCAGATTGTTTCATTGTCAATTGGAAAAAAAAGGGAAAAAACATCAAGCTGGTGCAACTTTGCACACTCATAGCCTGCAGGATTCATATTTGCGCATATATATTTTGGCTATGTAACAGAATCCACAAAACACAGATGATTTGTTAGATTTAGCCTTCAGCTGTTTCAGAGAATTGATATGTAGAGCTTTCCTGCTGACAGCAGAGACGAGCTGAGGTTGTTTGCTTGAATAAACCCTGAAGTAGATATTGACTCTTACAAAAACTGAAGTGTAACTGGCTAAGCAGTTATGGATTACAGAAAAAATTATTTTTGATGGTCAGAAATCAATCTAAAATATCTGCACATACCTGCCAATGCCCTGCAGCATACTTGCATAAACCACATTTGTTGATGGACAACAAACAAACATAGTAACAATCTTGGTATTATACGCTAGTATACTTTAACACCTCTCTCACAGACCAGATCATTATCTATTAAATTTATAATTATTATTAGTTAGTTATTTTATCTTTGAATCTCTTCATCAGTGTATCTTTTGTCCCGTCTTCCTCCTCACATCCCCAACCAGTAACAGCAGATGCTCCTTCCTGAGCCGTGTTGTGCCGAAGGTTTCTTCCTTTTAAAAGAGAGATTTTTCTTCCCACTGTTGCTAAGTGCTTGCTCATAGGGGGGTCACCTGATTTTGGGTGGGGTTTGTGTCTATTATTGTGGAGTCTTTCTTTACAATATAAAGCGCCTTGAGGCGACTGTTGTTGTGATTTTTCACTATATAAATTGAATTGAATTGAATTAACAGCTGCAGTGCAACCACACTGATTGTTGTGTGGGGACATACGTGGAGCATTGAAGAAGTTTACTTTTGTGCAAAAGCCTCTGTAAGTAAAAATGAGTTGGTTGCATTGGCTTTCCTCGGCCTGTTCTGTTCTTTTAGCACATCATCATGCAAAGTTAACTACCTAACTGCTAAATCCCTGCAGAATGTTTTATTCCACATTCTATTATACTTGAAAGGCAGATTCCTGGATCCAGCCCTGCTGGTTAACGTTAGCACCTGACCTCTTGTTTTATGCCGAAAGAAGGGAAAAAAAATTCTGGGAAAGCCCTTCATTAACATTTATGGGAAACCTTTTGGCCCATATTGTCTTTTTTTTCCTTTTTAAGATTAAAACACATGCTCCTTTTCCTACCAGCCCCTCCCATACATCACATGCTGTTGGCTGTTTTGGGAAATCCCTTATAATGGGCAGTTTGTCTATAGTTTGCCTGGCAAACTGTAATTTTTTCCCCTTTGGGATCACGTCCATTGCATTCTTTGGAAAAAGTGGGTGTAACTGTGTGGTGCTATGGTGTTTTCTTTCTGCAGAATGTGTTTCCAGACTCTTTTTAGTATTCTGGACAGAGCAAAGAGGAACAACCGCTGGAACACCTCAACAATGCAAAGAATGCAGAAATGAAAAGCTATCAACAGATTTTCTTACAATCTAGACATTCAGAAAGTGCCCAAATATTGCGGTTATATAAGCTTGCAGCCAAATTTCGCTTTATTTTCATGCAAATATTCTGAACATCAATAGCTTGAGCAAAAGTTATCAGTATAGGCATACGTGCAGATCCAGCTCTCAGGATTCTCATGTCCAGCGAGTTTCAAATTCTCTGACTGCCTTTATCCTCCCTCCTCACGTCTGTGGCTTTCCTGACCTTTTAGTTTGGGTTTCCTCTCTCTCCCAGTCGGCCAGCACCATACACTAAGAGGACTCCCTGTGTGGGAGGAAAGAGAGAGAGGGGAAAGCCTTCACAATGGCTTCAACTAAACATGAGTCACCTAAAGAGTCTTTTCTTGACTCGTCTACGGCCGTGAACTCCCAAAGCAGCACATGCGTTTTTCCTCTTCTGGAAAAGGCAGTGGTGGGTCAAGTAGTTGGCCACATAAATTCAGACAAACCTTCACTGTGTTTGTGTTTGGTCGGACATTCCGTTCTGTAGCGTACCAAATGTTGAAACAGCTTAAATATGTGGGAGCTCTGCGTATTTTTACTTTGGCTTTCCATGGGCCTCAACCCATGGAACTAAAACAAACTCAATGGTGATTCCTACTCAAATCATCTCAGTTGAATCATCTTTGGTACACGTAAGGCAAATGCCAAGTTTTGATTGTCTAAGGGTAATGAGCTGCGGTTATACCACAGAGCTCGGAAAGCCTGGCTCGTTATGGGAAATAATTTCTGGTGACATTTGTCAGGCATTATAATTTCCACTCAATTTTTGATTCATCTGTACTTCCACAAAACCTCCATTTCACATGACTGCTGAAGCATATTACCATAATACGTCAGTTCATTGTTTTTGAATGTCCTTCATAATTGTCTGATTTAAATGTTTATTAACAAACTCTAGTCATTCCGCAATACTTTCCAGGTGGTTATAGGACCACACTGCTCTGCTTTTCTGTCTGCATTTTGCAACTTTTTGAAATTTAGATAGTTAGTATAGTGGAAACACAATAATATCATACAAAGAGGTGTCCTTTTTGGTGAGGAAAGAATTCCCTTCCAATGAAAAGTCTTGTGCCTGTGGTTAATCTTCTACAGGGAAATATGTTTTGTCACGATGAACTTCCTGAACCCTTCCTGCACCCGGTTGGGTAATACTGGCAAAATGTGTATTTTTGTTGAAAAGAACTCAAGCCTAAACTGCTAAACTCTATAAAATAATGATGAACATTTGTGCTTTTATAGATTTTAAATGGTTTTGCTTCCTTTGGGTAGGCTGAACCTCATGTTAATAATAATATCATTCAATAACAAATAACAAATTCTCTTTATTATTTTGATAGTCATCAGAAATTGTTAACGAATGGATTGAATGGCAGGAAGTGTCATTGAGTTAGTTGTGATTGACACAGTGTACACTTTACCTGAGATGTGGGTGGTCCCATGTCTATCAGCCCCGGTAGGCCAAAGGTTACACTGGTTTCTTACTCTGCTTTCCTTTGAGAAGAGGAAAAAGAAGAAAGAAAGGCTTTACGCTTTTCTCGCTGTATGATTTCGCTTTGACTGAGCTACTTGTGCTAACTTTACATTATTTCCAGTGATATTGTGTTAGAGAACGGAAGAGAGAGCTCAGTGTAAAAGCAAAGCTCTCAATTTATCGGTCGATCTACGTCCCTACCCTCACCTATGGTCATGAGCTGTGGGCAGTAAACGAGATTATGGATATAAGCGGCGGAAATGGGCTTAGTTCCAAAGGGTGGCTGGCCTCTCCCTTAGAGATAAGGTAAGAAGTTCGGCCATCTGGGAGGGGCTCAGAGTAGAGCTGCTGCCAGTTGAGGTGGTTCAGGCATCTAATAAAGATACCTCCTTGGCGCTTCCTAGGTGAGGTCTTCTGGGCATGTCCCACTAGGAGGTGGCCCCGGGGCAGACCCAGGACACGCTGGAGAGATTATATCTCTCGGCTGGCCTTGTAACGCCGTGGTGTTCCCCCGGACAAGCTGGAGGAAGTGGCTGGAGAGAGGGAGGTCTGGGCTTCTCTGCTTGGGCTGCTGCCCCTGCGACCTGACCCTGGATAAGAGGAAGAAGAGTTAGAGGGTTCCATTGTAGCGAGTTTTAAATATCACAGACTGGACACACAGACACAACAAATGTACTCCAAAGTCAAATAAAATATCGTGTGTTTAAATAAAAACGGCTATAAGAGAAAAACTTAAACCAGTATCAGTGAGTGTAGTTAAGTGTACAGAAAGGTGATGAATGAAATGTTGCATAGTACAAAACAAAAATCAAACTCATGTCTCAGGGAGCAGAGCACGTGTTTTGAAATGTCACTGACTCAGATGTCCCAGCACAGTTTCAAGAGCATGAAGGAGCCAGTTACTCTATGAGAGCTGGAGTGAGCCAAAGAAGGCCCTTAACCCATCAGCAGGATCGCTCCCATCAGCAGGATCACTATTTTCTACTTGGTACAAGAGCAGGAGCAGGATGAGCACTGCCAGAGCCCTACAAAATGACCCCCAGCCAGTCCACTGGTGTAAATGTCTCTGACCAAACAATCAGAAACAGACTTCATTAGAGGGTGAACTGAGAGCTAAAATTCGTCTAGACGGCTGTGTGCTCACAGCCCGGATTGGTGCAGTCCGATTGGCCTTTGCTTTACAATACCATAATTACAATACTGCCACAGAGCAGGTTCACCCTGAGCACACGAAAGGGTCTGGAGAAGCTGTGAAGAACTAACATTATTCAGCATGACCAATTTGATGGTGGGTCAGAGATGGTCTAGTGATGCGTATCTACTGAGGGACGCACAGACTTCTACAGGCTAGGCACAGCACCTTGGAGACATTGGCAGATGCTATGCTGGTGCAGTAGGTCCTGGGTTCCTCATGGTGCTTAACAATCCCCCTGAGTATGCAAGCAGTTCCTGGAGGATAAAGGAATTGGTACCACTGACTAGCCCCCATGCTTGCCTGACCTAAATCTAATAGAATAATATATTTTAATCTCTTCAATATAATATTACTATGCTATACGTAAAAGATTATCAGTCAGTGCAAATTGTACTCCGTAAAAACTGATTATCATTTTGGCTTTAATCTTTTTTCTAATTGATGTCAGTTTTATTATTTTATTTATGTATGCCATTCAGCTGGGGAACATGCCGCTGAGTCTAGTCAGCCCTCACTGCAGCCATGCTGTTACTTTTTGATAAGATACTGACCAGTTCAGCCAGGGAAGGGGTAAAGTGTACTTGCCCCTGAGGTGGGAAAGTTTATTGGGTTTTTTCCCTTATTTTGCTGTAGAGGTCCAATCCGTGGGGGTCAAACCCAATAAACATGGAAAAATGTTGCCAAGTCAAGATGTATTTACTGAAGGCCCCCTCTGTTTTACCCCAGAGTGAAGACTCATGTAAGTTTGTAACCAACCACGTCTATACTGCTGCTTTCCAATAGTTCCTAGCCTGCAGCTCTCCTGTATTTGTGGAACCATCACAGTGAGAGGTAGACAGCAGACACATTTTTTTTTGCAGACCTGCTGATTGGAGCGAGCACTTTATTTGCTCTGGGACAGATATTGGACTTGTCAAACAGGCTCTTATTTCTGCTTATTTTTACAGTACTCAGCTCTGCTTCAGTGTCTCAGTGAGACTGCACTTTGACCAGCAAGGTGTCACAACACAAAACGCTAATTGAGACCTTTTTTTGTGTGTGAAGTTTCTCAGCATTTCCTTTTAGCGTCTTACTTCACATGAACGACATATTAACTTCATATTTGACAGGCTTCTAATCCCCTCGATGTGTTTGCTCTTCGGCAGAGAAATGTGCTTGGCCCTGTTCCATGATAACAGATAATTTCAGAGGCTAAGAGTGTTATCTAAGAGGGATTCTTTATTCAACAGATGTACTTCTTAATCTCCCGTCACTGCTAGTTACACTGCTTATCAGCTACACTGAACAAACCTTTGAGGATGTGGAAGAGATTTTGTGATCACGTTGGCTTTACAGTTCACTCGGTGAAAAAATACTTAAATCTTCTGTCGACTAGAGGTAATTTGAGAGAATTTTTTTTAATAGACACTGTGTTGAAAGTCCATCTTATGCATTATCAGTCAGAACTCAAATAAAGACACTGAAAGCTTTGTAATGAGATGTAAGTTGTTGTTTTTTTTTAATCTGAAAGTTATCAGCGTATCATGTATATATACTAAAGCATTAATAGAAAAATAATTGCAGAAAAGTCTCAGTTTATAATTAACATGTTCCCTGTACCTTATTATGCTGTTTTGAACTATTATGTGTACCGTAATTATCTGAGGATTGCTTTTGACCCTTTGAAAGAGATTTCTATAATGTTGGCCTGGCTTTCATGTCCCACCTTTTCAATTCCTTTTTTTCTTTTTTACACCCATCTCAACCAAAAAGGTTGGTAAATGTGTCCATGCCCGACTACAGTGTGGCGCTTTCTTCCTCAGAGCTCTGACATTGTGGCAGACCCAAGTAAAAGCAATCTGACAGTGGAGTAGGTTTGGCTGCAGATGCTTTTTTAATAAAGCAAGCTGCCAGAACCTTGTGGTGGATGTAGGGCAAGGGTCTCGTGATCTGCTATTGTTAAATGGGCAAGCTTTGCGTTGACCTACTTTTTAGCATTTATGTAATGCTAAAGCTAAAGGAGCGTTGAGGGAGAGTTGCAAAAAAACAAAGAGGGTAGATGTCATGGCTTGGTTAACCACTGGTATGTTCCAACATACATCAAGGATTTGTTTAGTTAATGTAGAGACAGGCCACAGAGGATTTGTCTTCTTGTGGCTGCACAAGAAATTAATTTTTTTTTTTTGTCATTTCATGCTGTCGTTAGCCCTCAAAATTAGCTTTCTCTAAGAAAGTGCCATTTGACCACATTTGCAGCATCAGAGATGGCCATCTTTTCCCATGTATGCACCCATCTGTGATGCTCTGTGTGTCTTTTGTCGGTTCTGTTGCTGCAAAAGAGAATTGGAAGAAAAATCGTCGCTTATAATTTTAGACCTTTTTAATATACATATATTTTTTGAGTGTGAGTCCAGTTGAGTGTTTGAAGGGTATAACTTTAATAGCCTTGTCCGAGCCACATTACAACTTCTTTAGATTTTCCTCCTAATAACCACCATTTATTTTGACCTTCCGGTCCCCTTTTTAAAGAAGCAGCCAGTGAAATTACTGTCCGTGGCAAAGTTATGACAAATCTATAACTGAGCCATTTAATCTCACTCACCCTTCTCAAAGGGAATCATCTTTCAGTTTCCTGTTTAGTTTCAGAGACCTAATACCTGAAAGGTTCAGATTACCTTATCCACTTTCTTTGTTTTTGCATAGCTAACGAAATCTTCTTATTCATTTTAAATTCCACGGAGTCGTTTGGACTAAAAGGCAGCCATTAGTGTCATTTTGTGCTCCGTTGTCTTTGAACATTTCGTGTTTGGCATTTGCGATCTGCTACGATCGTCATCTGCGTCCCCGAAGTCCAGCCAAATTTTCAGCTATGACGCATAAGGCTCACTGTTCAAACGTGTGTTCATATGTCACTTTATTGTTTTTTGTATGGGGCTATTTGAATTAGAGACTGATTGTTGCTTACTATGAATCCTTTCGGGTTCCAAAAGAAACTTTAAGGCTGTTCTTATTTTATTGATGGATTTAGTTACATTGTAATCATCTGAGTCTGCAGATTCCCTCAGCTCTGTAGAAGCTTTCAGTGTTTAGCTGTACTGTCCACTCTCGATAACCACGAACTTTGCTGCTGGCACCCGTTTGTTTTTAGTTTACCTGATAAAATGCCAGCTATAGATGAGGACAGAATTATTAACTCCAACTTTGAAAATGTAATTTTTTTGCAGTATTTCCCAAGTGCTGTTAAATAGAGTGAGGATTTTGTAACACAGCTTTTCCAAACACCATAGTTTTATTTTGAATGCTTACATTGTTTTAATTTGCACACAGAAACAAAATTATTTCAAAACAAACATAAACTAACAATCAGTTATGTCACAATTCCAGCGTGATCCAAGCCCGTTCTCTAGATTTGGGATTCAAGGGATTCAAGTCAAGGCTTTGTGCAGGCGAGTCAATAATGTTGGCTTCATTTTGGGCTTCTGGAGGTAGTTCTTCACCAGGAATGACATAGGTTTTGAGTCAATGTCATGTTGAAAAACAAAATGACAGTGTTTGCTGCTGACAAGTTGAGATTTTCTTTCAAAATCTTCACATTTTCTTTCTTCATGATTCCTTCCACTTTGACGAGATTCCAAATTTCTGATGCACTGAAGCATCTTCCCACCACCCTGTTTTACTGTTAGGATGGTGTTCTTTGGGTTGTAGTCCTCTCTTCTTTCTCCAAACATAAGTCTGTAACCTCTCAGTCGATTCCTGTGCAGGGTTCTAGTGATTGTCTTCTTTGAGACTACAATTACCGTCTTGGTTAACTCATTCACATATGTCTTAGCAAGTTTTCTGGACACATTTCTGGCTAGTTTTCTCTCCAGAGTCTTTGAAATATTTTTACATCCTACCTCTGTCAGATTTGTTATGTGCTTTGTAAATCTCCCTCCAGTTTTTGACACTTGGAATGAGTTTGAAAACTTTATATATCCATCTCTTGCTTTGTGAGTCAATAATTCTTTTTCTCCAGGATGACCTGGAGAACGGTAATGATTACTGGAAGCGCGCCCTTTGATTTATCTTTATTTATGCCATGGTGCTTTCTAAAGTGACTGCCCAAATCTTTGCTGAAGTTTGTATACGGTACCTAAATTGGAAGATAACCCTCAGTTTTAACTTTATTACAAAGTTAAAACGCATCATTGCACGGCAGTGGTTTCTGCCAGGATTCAATAAAAAGGTTTTTCAAGGGGCTAATAATATTGACCCTGGTTATTTTCACTTTTTTCTTAAGTAATTCTGTTATTTTCTAAAAAAAATATATATATAATATTCTTTCTAAAGAAAACTAGTATATTTAGAAACAGCTTGTTGAAAATCTCTTCCTCTGTTAAAAACAGCATTTGTGAAAATTTTGACAAAAACTCAATAGGAAGGGTAATAATTTTGGACTTATATCTTCCTTGAGATTGTGGTCACACAAACAAAGATAAAACTCCAAGAACATGCTCCACCAGTACCAATGTTGTATTTCGGACTTTAGTAAAAAATGATCCGCACCACTATTTATGGTTTTTATGGATTCTTTTACCCGTCTTTGACTTTAACTAACAGGCAGACAAGCAACAACAGCGTGATATTGATCATAAATTGTCTGACCACAAGAGACAAACTTAGTGCTTATTATGTATCTGTTTGTAACCATTTGCTGATTATTTTGCCAATTTGGAAGACTTCCAGTATAGTGTTTAGCATAGTTTGGTGTAGTGCTTGTTATGCCTCTCCTAAGCAGTACAAAGTAGAAGAATGGAGATAAATATTTTTCAGATTTTGTGTTATTTTTAACTGTTTTAAGGGAATCTTCAATGTCAAATTCATCCAAACCAAGATATCAGAAAAATAATACTTTGTAGCCAAACCACAAGCTACCTGGCACTGTATGGCAGATTTTTGATGTATGCGTTATAAGCTGACAAACAATACCAGTTGACTGTCACTCAACCTCCTTGTGTGTTAGACTCTCAGGAATGCTGTATCCCTATTATACTGGAGCGTGGGACTCTGTTGCCTGGTGTAGGGAGGCTAGGATGACCCTCAGGAATGCTATTGTTATGTACTCAATTCCCTTTCCAAATGCACTGTGCTCTATCAGACTGATGGTCCTTTTTAGCAGAATGCGATATCCACGGGTACCAGGGGCGAGAGAAGGGAGAATTGGTCCATAAAAAGCCTCAAATAAAAGGCTGTTCTCTCTGCTCCGTCTCCCCTGTCCTGTGCAGGAACGGCAGGAATGTGGCAGGCAGACCGACTGGCCTCGGAGCCTTCAGCCTCTAATGAATTTTAAAAGGCCTTTTTCATTCAAAGCAGGGTGCTGGCTCACAGCATGCCGCCTGGCCAAGCACTCTGGTGGGCAACGGGGAGTAGGAGGCAGGGGGAAGGGGAGAGGAGAGAATAAGGAGCACAGGATGGTTTGAGGGAGGGAGAGGAGAAGGAGGACTGGCAAAGTGAGTTGGCACCTAGGCAGGGTTGGGTATTGGATGTCCCTCACAGTGAGAGATAATAGGCCACTCTGCATGAGAAGTCACTGTAGGAGCATTCTTGACCCTGCCACGAGGGCTTAAAGAGAATAGAGGGAATGTGAGAGACAGAAGCCCCTTTCACAGAGCCGTTTAAGGCGGGACTGTTGCACCTTTATTCAGCCTCGGCTTTCTGTGTGAAAGGTACGGAAAAGGAATGGGGACGGCATTATTGTTACGCCTTTCAACCGGCTGGTCACAGAGGCGAATCGACATCTGTCTGAAAGGGAGAGCCAGCATGGCAAGAAATGCCACACCAGATACCAATTATGATTTTGCTGTGTGTGCAGTAGCAGTATACCATTTTTTTTTTGACAGGTGTAAACAAGCAAAAGTAGCATAATCGAGTGTTTGTTTGCTTTTTATTTTAGTGCCAGTGCAAACTGTGATAAACGGGCTTAAGAGAAAGTGGGCAAAAAAGAAAAGGACCAGGGAGGGATTCTGTAAAAATTTAGTCAAAAGTCATGATGTAGTGCTTTTAATTTTGGCTCATGTTAGAATAGGTTGGCATTTGGCTTTCTTATCAAGTTAGATGACATGGACTGTAAAATATATAGGCTGTACTATAAATAAGAAGCCGCTTGTGGCCTTCTACAGGATCTTAGCACAGCAAGCATACATAGGAGAAACCACCTGTCACCAGCTGTAGGGTTAAATTATTTCCACATTAAGTTTACACTGAGTTAAGAGCTTAAACACAACAAACAAAACAAGTGTTTGTCCCCTTCCTGATTTCCTAGTGTTTTGCAAATTTGTCACACTTGCATTTTTCAGGTCGTCAAAGAAAAATAATAACCCGAGTAAATACAAAATGCAGTTTTTAAATGATGATTTAATTGATTAAGGGAGAAAAGTTATCCAAACCTACCTGGTCCTGTGTGAAAAACTAATTGCCCTTCTTATTAAATCATAAATTACCTGTGATTACCCAAGTTTTTTGAAAAGCTGAGATCAGTTTCACTAAACACTCAGGCCTGATTACTGTTAGACCTGCTGAATCCAGAAATCATTTAATTAGAACCTGTGTGATAAAATGAAGCAGGTTAAAAGATCTCAAAAAGCAACAGCTCATGCCATGATCTAAATAAACACCTGAGGAAAATAAGTCAGTGACATTTTTAAGTCTGGAAAGGGTTGCAAAGCCATTTCTAAAGCTGTGGGACTGAACCAAAAGCGAGAGCCATTATCCGCAAATGGAGTAGACTTGGAACAGTGGAGAAGCTTTCCAGGAGTGAGCAGCCTACCAGAATTACTCTAAGAGCACATCGACAACTCATCCAGGAGGTCACAAAAAACCCAGAACATCATTAAAGCACCGCAGGCTTTACATGTCTCAGTTAAGGTCAGAGTTCATGATTCAACAACAAGGATAAGACAGCGCAAAAATAGCATCCATGCCAGAGTTCAAGGAAAAAACTACTGCTGACCAAAAAGAACACAAAGCCTCATTTCACATTTGCCAAAAGAAACATCGTGATCATACTCAAGG
The DNA here is from genome assembly GCA_015108515.1 of Hemichromis elongatus. Taxonomy (NCBI): domain Eukaryota; kingdom Metazoa; phylum Chordata; class Actinopteri; order Cichliformes; family Cichlidae; genus Hemichromis; species Hemichromis elongatus. The sequence continues at coordinate 19,115 of VUQR01024745.1, forward strand.
CATATATAATATTCTGTAGACTGATGAGACAAAAGATGAACTTTTTGGAAGATTTGAGTCTCGTTACATGTGTCATAAAACTGACACAGTGTTTCGGAAAAGGAGCAGTAAAATATGGTGGTAGTGTGATGGTCTGGTCTGTTTTGCTATCTCAGGACCTGGAAGACTTGCTCTGGTAAATGGAGCCATGAATTCTGCTGTCTACCTAAACATCCTGAAAGAGAATCTCTGGCCATCTGTTTATGACCTCAAGCTGAAGCACACTTGGGTTCTGCAGTAAGACAGTGATCCAAAACACACCAGCACCTCTGATTGGCTGAAGAAAAACTAAATGAAGACTTTGTAGTGGCCTAATCAAAGTCGTGAACTGAATGTGGTTGAGATGCTGTAGCATTACAACAATTCTGCAAAGATAAATGGGCCAAAATTCCTCCACAGTGCTCAAAAGACTCACTGTCAGTTATGCAAATGCTTGAGAGGATGGCTATATGATATAATTTAGAAATGTTTTCAACAGATTCAACCAATAAGCTTTATGACGTTAACCATCACGCTTTATTAGGGAATTTTTACATTTTGAAGAGGGCTTTGCAAATGTAGTTACAGTGTTTTGTCAATCAGAATTAGACTTCTGTTGCCTGTTAAAGTGTTCCACATCCTGTAGAATTATATTATATTATATTATATTATATTATATTATATTATATTATATTATATTATATTATATTATATTATATTATATTATATTATATTATGGATAAAGAACATGCTTTAGGTTTGCAGCAAAACTGCAAGGTGAAAAATGTTTCTGTGTTTAATAGACATTCAGGAGACACAGAGATTTAGGATTTAGAAACTCCTTAATAATGTAATCATGTGTACCTCGCATATTTTCAGTTGTAACATCTCAGAATACTGCTGCAATGTTTAAAAATAAAGCCTCGAGATAAAAATTGCAGGTTACCATGTCACTGATTCTACCAGTCTTTGTAAAAGTACAAAAAGTGATTTTTTTTACTCCTGGTTATGCACAGATATATACACAGCTAAATTACGCAAATGAATTTGTTACAACATGCTGAAGGGAACCTCAAAACTTGCCATCAACAATAAGCAGAAGACAGATGGAGGTGTGATAGCGGGCCGCACATTTGCCAAGAAAAAATTCCTGACACTGCCAACAGAGAGGTGTTTTGAAATACCAAAGGCCATAGAAAACCTATACGCACACACACACACACACACACGCACCTACACGCCTACACACACACATGTCAGGTATTCGTATCTTGTGGGGACATCTAATTAACATAATGCTTTCCCTAGCCTCTTACCCTAAACCTAACCATGAAAAATGAATGCCTAACCCTCCACCTAACCGTAACCCAATGGTAACCCTGACACTAAAACCACATTTTGAGTCTCAAAAATATCTTCAAACATGCGGGGATTGGGATTTTGGTCTCCATAAGTATAGTAAACTTCAATTTTTGGTCTCCACAAAGATATAACTACACGCTCACAAACACACACAGACAGGTGCATGTTTTTTTGTCACTGTAGTGTTTCTTTTAAGAACGGTACTTCTAGCCCAAGCAAGATTGACTCAAAGAACCTCATATATGTGTTATTATTTGTAGAATATTCATGTCTTAGTTGTGAGTTGTTTTTTTTTAGATGAGATGCAACAACATGTTTGGAGTGTTCACCACACTTTTCTATCTATCCGAATGTTATGAAAAGCATTTCATCCAAAGTATAAGCCTTTTTCCCAAAACTAGTGGCTAAAATCCAGAGAATCCCAGTTTTAGCTGTTCAATTTTTTATGTTGCCAGGGGCCAATCTGTAGTGTGGGCTCTGTAATGCTCTCCACCCAAAGATATTCTATAAGCCAAATATTCCGTGTCCTTCTGGACTTGTAAGCAAGCCTGAGAGGTTCAAGGTTATACAGAAATACAGGTAATACAGATTTTTTTTTTTAAATACAGTGCTATACCTGCAGTTTGTCATCTCTCTTTTGAGCTTCTCCCAACAGAGAACCACACGATTCAAACCCCATTTTCCCAGGAGCAGTCCTCATTTTTATAGTTTTTTCCCCTCCTGACTTGGTAATGCTCCCCTAATCTTAACTGTGAAGATCTCTGATTTGCCAAAGTGTCCAAATGCAGAAAACATTTTTACCTACGCCACTGATTTAAAGAAAAACATGTCTGTAGCCTTTGGGTAGGAATTTATCTGAACATTCAAACTACAGTACACTACACTACACTTCTGTGTCTTCTCGTTGTGCATTTTCCATTTGCACTGAAATTTTTATTTAGTCATGTGAGCTTCTAAGTCCACATGTGCCACGCACAGAACAGAACAGTACAGCACAGCCCACAGGGCAGATGCTTTCACTTCATGGGGGCCATTATGGTTCATGTGGTGATTGGGGACCCTTTGGGTCACATCATCTCCAGTGATTCCAGAGGAAATGCCAGAGTACTGAGGTAGTGGGATGCCTTATATAAGAAGCAAACACTGGCCGGTGTGTGAGGCCCAGTGGGTAAAAGGTATGGCTGCTTACATATGGAAGTAGACACTGCTTTTCAGCTTTGGTGAGCAGACCTGGCATCACTAACAGGTTTTTTCCAACCATATCAATCAGTGTCTGATTTGACTCATTTGACTGAAGTTTTATTATGTGTGATTAATTGGTAATGGCACAAGGAAAAACTTTGCCAGGACATGCCAAGACTCCAACGCCATGACACACAAAGGCAGCAGAACACATGAACCAAATAAACATCAAAAGCACAAGTTGTCTCTCACCCATCTGGATCGTTCCTCGGGACTTGACTCAACCTTTTATTCCTCACATAACCTATCTACAAACCTAATTAAATAGAAAGCAGAGTGTGGCTTGGCAACGCACAAAGAAAAAAGAATGGGATTAACTGTTACCTATACAGCTCTTTATATACTGCACGCTTTTGCTATCAAAGAATTTTAGAAACCACTAATGAATTTGTGAACCCCAGTTTCTTGGAAGAACGCCGTGTTCCTCCTGGCTAACTGAGACAAAACATGGAGGATTCCACATTTTTACTTCTGGAACGTGAGTGGACTGGAAGTGTGCCATTCTGGTTATGCATCACTCCGTCATGAAGCCATTTAAAAAAACAATTGTCCAAATGACCTGCTAGGTGCTAGCAATACTGATACACCTGCTTTGGATGCCTTCGTGCACTAATACCTACATATGTGAGGGCAAAGTAAATCAGTGCATTTGCAGGCCTCCCCTGTGTTATCTGGAAGCACATGGCAGCCTACCTGGATGACCTCATGCTTTGGCCTTCCGCAGTTGAAGAGAAGCAGAGGCATTATGGTGGCCAGAAAGCACAGTGATCAGGCTGAGGTCATAGTGAGATAGGGCCTGTGGAAACACTGATGCTCCTCCTAACATGACTGGCCTTGGAAACTACTCCCGCAGGAACCCCAAAAAACAGGACAGTAAAATCGCACTGGGCGGTCAGACAAGAGAGGAGATTAGCTGAAGGTTGAGCCAAAAACCGACCTGCTCTTTCCCCCAGGTTTTCAGTTTAGCAGAGGGGACGTACAGGTGAAATGTGGATTTCTCGTAATATTTCATGAGGGAGATGAATTCCATTATATATGCTAATACTCACCAGGTGGCAGCCATCCTTGCATTCCCTTCCTTTTAAACATATTAAAGACAGATGACCCAGAACAAAAGGACAGCAGGAAATATTTGTGCTAAATTTGTGCTGGTCATTCACCCTTCACCTATTTTCCACGACCCTTGCCTTGTAAAAATTTTAACGCACTTCTTACAAAATGACATCATTTCATGGCTCACTGTAATGATGTCACCATAACCTGTTGGGGAGAAAACAGTTTGTTTCAATACAAACAATCTCATGAACCAGTATTTAAACAAACTACTGGGCCTCACAGAAATCGGGGGGAAGATCCTGGATCATATCATAATATTAGGAAATGCTGGAGTAGTTTACTGTAAGTCATTGCGGTTCCATTTTTTGTTTTTTGTTGTTTTTTTTTTTTAAATGTGCACAGATGTTTTAACTTTAATCCTGTTTGTGTCCTTGTTTTTTTGCCAGACGAAGGCAATGAAAGGGGCTCTAAAGGATTTAAATCTGAACATTGTGGAAATGACTGATGAGAATGCGACACTGGATGGAGGAGATGTCCTTTTTACAGGTAGGTGCCTCTTCAATCACTGTATTTTATTGATTATTAATTAACCTTTTGTCCCGTCATTCCAAACCAGCAAACTGAGACCTCCCTCTCATGTATAAGTCCCACAACATCTATATTGTATTTTTGTATCGGATAAAAAGCCACTCAATGGATCTGAACCAGTCAAGATATTAATGTATCTAAACAGTTTTGTGCACATGCATTGAAATCTTGCATTACCTACAAGCTCTCCCTACTCAAGAAGGCACATGTACTCAGGCTCAACTTAAGTTTGTGATTCAGAAAAGACCGACATGCCCAATCCTATTGGAAATCTGTGGAGGGAGCTGACGCTTTAAATTGCCAAGCTGCTGCCAAGATACCCAAAAGATTTAGAGTTTCTGTAAAGACGAGCAGCCCAAAATCTCTTCTGAGATGTGTGAAACATCTTAATGCTGTGCTTGCCAACAAGGGTTTCTCCAGTCTGCGACTATAAATGTACAAATTCAGCAGGAGATCTAATACTCATTTCACCCACTGTAAATATCAGCATCACAAATGGTTCACAAGAGAAAACGAAGGGAGTCACTGAGCACTTTTTTACTTAAAAAATCAAGAACTTCACAGGGGAACCCAAGTCCTTAGTTTGTAGCGTGAATTCATCGAGATTTAGGAATGGCCAGTTTGCTACGGATTAATGTGTATGACCAGAGGTCAACCTGTTGTGTCACAGAGAGAGCTAGAGAGAAGTCATGTGATCCTGATGTTTCCAGGAGTTCAAAATATAGTATAATGCTATCAATTAGAAACAAATAGTACCTTTTACATGCTGGACATGCTTATTAGCCATTCAGCATTTTGTTTGAGTTACTTTTTTTTTTTTTTTTACTTAAACCTGTACACTTTATCTGTGTGCAGCATGTCACCTACATTTTTGTATACAGTGCTACGATCTCCAGACAGGCTCACGGCAAGTCTTTCGAAGCATGAAATTTCTCATATCATGCTAATTTGAAGCTATGACTGTTGGATTAAATATCTTAAGGGATGAGGAGAAACTAACAACATGTAGAACTTGGGGCTTTGCTGTGTTTAAGTTGTATGAGGACGTGAGTAAGAGGATATACTCTGACTTGGAAAAAGGAAAATGTAGTGAAATGGCAGAGGGTAGCTTCTACAGTTCGTACTCTATGTGAGCAGACAGTTGCGTGTCTGTAAATATGCATCTGTGCTTTGAGATCCCTCACACAGGCATTCCTCCGTGTGACTTCGATGACCCGGTGCCTCGGTGAACCTAGCTGTACATCCCACCGAAAATACATCTACAAAAGAACCGGCATGTGCCGTTCTGCACAGCAAGACCACGGTGCAAGCAACAACACGGTGGTCTTTTATTAGATTTTCTGTACGTTCGCTTACAGTCGTGAGTTAAAATGTGGGTCAGTATCTTCTACACTTCACAGACCACTAGGAAAATGCACAGTACACCTAATTGGGTTTCTAGACACTGGCTCTGTGCTGTTGTTCCTTCCAGCTGAAATTGGTTTCACATGGCAGGGCTAGAAACATTTCCTGTTGGCAAGGCCTGTGCTAATGGCTTATAGTGTAAAGGCTCAGCGGCAACATTAGGAGCCCATCCCTTAGCTCAGTGTGCTGCTCAATGTCTCGCCAGGCATTCAAGGCTTTCGGCTTGTGTGCCACCATACTAACCACAGTAGCCCCCCTCACAGGCATGCATAAAGTACACGGTGTGCTGACTGCAGTATTCTGCTACTGTATGCTTGCTGTATTGCTGGTTTTCTGTTCACATACTTAAAACATTCTCTCTACAGGGCGAGAGTTCTTCGTGGGCCTTTCCAAACGGACCAACCAGAGAGGAGCAGAGATCTTAGCAGATGCATTTAAGGTGAGTTTATGTAGCAAAGTAGTGCCTGCATTCTTGCATGGAAATGCAAATAGGTTGGTGAATGTGGGCTACACTTGTTTGTTTGTGGTGTTGTCGGTTCTTTAGCTTGTAACGTCTGGCAACTGAAGAAGATGGAGTGTTATGGAGTGAAACAACGTGTCAGAAATGATATCTAAGACAAACATGTGGCTCTTTAGGTCCCAGGTGCTCAACATTGTTCACCAACTACAAATGCTGGGGAAAGAAGGAAAGTTGCTGAGGATGAATTGTACCTGAAGATAATAGGCTGAAAAGCATTAAATGTTCTGCATAGGCGAGGGAAGCTGTAGTGAAGCTGGTCACTGGAAAAGTACACAACTGACCAATTACATAACAAGTAAAAGCAGTATGTCAGATACATTTCCTAAATAGCAGTCAATATGAAAACATTCTCTTAAAAAATCTTTTTCTTTAAAGCCTTCTGCAAGCAATTACACATCTCAAACAAGAAAGGAAGAGATAAATGTGATATCAATCATGAAGGCTTTAGGCCAGAAGTGTAATAGTATCATCACTCCATTCATCTTGTCTTTTTTTTTTTCATTAAAATCTGCTGCTCTTTTTTTCCTCTAATTCCATTTTGTTCTCTATCCATCTGTGCCTCTCTCCCTTAAGTCATTATATCTTCATCGTATATAGTCTTCCATCTCTGCTTTCACTTCTTCCTTTGCTGTATTCACTTTCCCCTCTGAGGACATCCTACGTACCAGTCAGCATTGAGGCTACGCTAACTTTGTGCACTTAAAAAGAAATACCGGTTGTTGCGAGGAGATGTGAAAACGCTTTGAGGACATCCCACTGAGTGTACATGGAGGCACATTAACCCCATTTTATTGTAAGCTTGCATGAGAATTCAATGAGTTCTGAATCCCCAAAATAATCTGGAGGGCCATTTTACATCTTCTGACAAAAAACATAAATAAAGATTGAAAAATTCTTTTTGTTTGTGAATAGCTTCACTGTAGTAGAGCACTCTGAGATTATTGATTAGCGCAGCTGTAAAAAGTCCCTGTAGCAATTAAGAGTTTGATCCCTGTTCCAGATTTCGTCTGGCTTTGAGACATTTTTAATCAAGTGCTGGTGCAAACCTCTGCTACCTCTGTATACAATAATTAAACAAGTAGTTGATGACACAAATGAAGCTGATTTGGCCAAGTAAAGCTCTTAATTAGTTCATGGGCACTTTCTCCCTGTCCCAATATTAACTTTAATCATTCCATTCACTCATCGCTCACACACTGTTCCTCTCATTTTCGTACTCAGCAGTATTATTATTACTCTGTACTCTCTGAAGAAAATATTTTTTCATACTTCCTGTTACAATATTTTTGCGTTTCGCAGCAAAGTGGCCTGAAGCACACTGCCACATATTTACCAACTAACAATACAGACCTACCGTCTGGGGTCTGCATACACTCAGCTTTAACATCATTCTGGGTTCTTTGCTAGCTTTGTGTGAGCCGTGCAGATGTTTGCAAAGAGATGATGCTGTGTCCAAATTTAGGACAGTTATGTGTTACATCACTGCAAAACTGTAATCACAGTTTTCAGGCAATCATTTTTTGTAGGACAATTTCAGTTTCATGTTAATGTTAATTTTATCACAGGTGAAAAGAAAACTTTGTGGCTTCCTCCTGCAGTCCAAAGACATGCATCTAGTTAGGTTAACTGGTGATTCTAAATTGCCCAATAGGTGTGAACATGAGTGTGAATGACTGTAACAGACCAGGGATCTGTCCCGGGTGTACCAACCTCTCGCCCTGTGACAGCTTCAGCCCTGCTGATGCCCTAAAAATTTGATAAGCAGAAGAGAATCAATGGATGAATTTGAATAAGAGATTATTCATTTCTTCATGCCAGTTCAGTTTCTCAGAGAAAGACATGGGAAAAAAGCACTTGTTGCGTGTCATGTGTTACTTGGTAACACATTACAAGTTCTGTTTGTTATAAATAAATCCTAATTAGAAAATACTGTAAATCGATGGTGCCATCATCATTATTTGAGCTTCATTCTAGACACTGCATTCAATATTGTGTTACTCAGCTTTTAGAATGTTGGATTGTGCTAATTGTGGGCTACATTGTAGTCTACTTTTTTCCCCAAACCTTTAGCAGTCAGTTTTCATCCATTCCATCAGGTTGTGCATAAAGTCTTCTGAGATATAGCTTAGGAAACATTAATCCCCTTAGACAGATGTTGACCCCCAAGCAGCTTTGTTAGGGCCAAATAGTTACGACAGATGACATTGTCAAAATATATTCCTAGAGCAAAGAAACTACTTGGTACCCTTAGAGGACTTCTAGAGATTCACTCAGTTTCCATGCAGATTTATCTCAGCCATGGCTGCCTTTTCACTACTACATCAATGGGAAACAATACAACATAAAAGTAAAATTTCAAGCTAAAGCAATAGATTAGCTTCAGGGAAGACTTGGACAAGCAACCTGCAAACAGGATCACAGTGGTTGGTCACAAAGGTTGAACGTGTCCATCTTGTTGGCTGCTCTTTTAAAGTGAAGATGTTTGTTCTGCTTGACCTACGCGTAACACTTTCGGATTCCCTCTGAACAGTCATGACAAATCCAAAAAGCTGGCTAACACACAAGTTCAGAGGTGGGTCATACTGTTCAAGAGTTGAACACATTACCGTAGCCTGCATGGCCTTACTGTAGTGCTTCCATCTTCACATCTGTATCTGATTTGAATTCCTCATTATGGATTCCTCTGTGTTTTCTGTTATCTCTGATAAGACAGGACTTAATGATGCGTCTCTGGCAAAAGACACTAGGAAAAATCACTTAAGCGTCAATTGTTGTTCTTTCCGTTTTATATCAGATGGATTTCTCCTGTTGCTGTTGTTTTTTCCTTTCATTTTCAAATTAAGGATCACTTTGTTGCCAGGTTTGTTTAGTAGCCTACTCCACAACTGCATACAGATGTCGAGTATCTCCTCTTATGGTCCGCACAGAGTTCAGAGTAATTGGTGTTATTGATGGGGTCAGTTTATTCTGGAAGTAATATGGAGGTTAAACTGCCTCTTTTCTGGTATGGGTAAGAAGAATCTCTACCCAAAAGCTACCAGCTCAGCTTGCTTTACTTTTCTCTTCAGTCAGTCATGTTTTCAGCTAACAACATTTCAGTTGGTGCAGATAAGAAGGAAAAAAAAGTCTTTTTTCCCTTAAAGATTTATCTTGGTAAGTGCAAATGGATGACTTGTATTTCCAATTTTGCACAGAAACTTCCTGTTTCTGGATAAGGAATGAGAAAAAGATCACACAATTCACAGTTGTTCTCACTGGAAATCAGGAAGACATCAGCGAAGGGGGTAATTTAGGTCTTTCATGTGATGATCTGTGAAAGTCACAATATCTGGGTGAATTACGGTGCCGTTTTATTGATGCAACACAAATATTTACTTGAAAAGTGTTAACATATAGTTGAAAGAAAAAATTGGGTGTAATGACGGAAAATGTACTCTTGCTTTGTAAGTTTTATGAAGCGGAACGCTGTAAAAAATCCCTTCAAAACACATTGTGTGATTAAGAAAACATATGGACGTCTGTTGGAAAAGTTCTTTTCTTAGGTGCAAAGCTGAATTTATAAGGTCATCCAATTGTGTTCACGTAGATTCAGGAACAAAAGGTCTTAGAAAATAAGCTTCGAGTCTCACATCCTGTCAGATTTTAAATTACATCTTGGTGTCACTTCAAGGTTTCTGAATCATGGTAGGATCCATCTCCAGCTCAAGAAGTCTCTCCCACATAAAGGCCTGAGTCCTTGCATCTAATGTTTAATCGCTTGATTCCTTCTGTTGGGTAAATCAAAACAAAGTCAGGGGTAAAACAGTCTTTCTGTTAAGTACACTGTAACTCCAATGTGGCCTTAAGGCTTTAATCCTTGCAAAGAAGGCAGCTTTCAACTGATGTTTTAATGAGAGTTTAGTCCAAAATCAACTCTTAAAGTCTAAAGTTAAATGTAAAACTATAGGTCCCAAAACAGTTCTGTTCGATCCTGCTCTGCAAAAACAAGCCATATAGCTGTCAGATAGGATTTATTTAATCCTCTTTTTATTGTTTTTATCCTTGGGGTTGGAGCTTTAGAAGCCTTTAGGATGACTCTTTTTCTCATTAATATAAGCAAGAAGTGGTTACGTGAACACAAAAGTTCTCTGCCTTAGTTTAAACAGCTATGGTCACTGGCAAGCAGGGCTGAGTGCCTGACATAATGTTTTGCGTTTTTGCGCACCAATCAGGTTTTACCAACACGTAAAGAAAGATGCGATGGCAGTCACGATGTCGCTATAAATCCAATCAAATCCCTCCCACAGTCTTGGTGAACAAGTTTATCAAAGTCTTAACAAATGAGGATGTTTAGCAGTATCTTTAAACCGATTCTTACGTAAGGCACTTAACATTTGAAACGTTCCAGGGGTTCTCTGAAAACCAACCAGCATCCAGGTGTTAATAAAACTATTATCGCTGCCAGTTCTTCTAAGTACCCTTTATGTAACTTGTGTTTTTGTAACACTTTTATTGACAGCATTTGGTGTGCAGACATCCTGCAGCCAGAGAAAACCTTTCAAAACTGGCTCCTACAAGGTGCTGTGTGATCTCCCCATGAGCCCTCAGATCAACAGCATCTCTCAGACTCTCAGACCATATATATATACATATATATATATATATACATCTTGAGAAGCATTGTTGCTAAGTAGTAACGTACTTTTGTATCATTATTTCTTTTTGTTCACCCGCATTTAGATAAAATGGAAAGCCCTGTTTTCTCGGTAAAGAACTACTTAAAGAAATCTGTTGGCAGGCGATGAGAGAGCCTGTTAAATATTTAAAACTACAAGCCCCAAATGATTATGATTACCTGGCCCTGACTTATCATCGTGAAATGAAAGTCATATTAATTGAGTTTCATTGTAATGGGATTGTGTTTTACAGGACTATGCCGTTTCCACTGTGCCTGTGCTCGAAGGCCTGCACCTGAAGAGCTTCTGCAGCATGGGAGGACCGGGCCTTATTGTAATCGGCTCCAGTGAACCAGCACAGAAAGCCCTCAAAGTATGGAGCTTGTGTATGTGTGTTTATGTATGTACACTGTAACTATGCTTTCACTGGCTGTAGTCATGGAAACCTGTGAATTGATGTATTGGCAGTCTTTTCTTTACTTTGACGCACATTGACGTAGTGAATCCTTTTTCTTTCTTTTTTTTTTTTTTTTTTTTTTTTTTGTTTTTTTTTTTTTTTTTCCTTTTTTTCTAAAAA
>VUQR01024745.1:30556-54621 GCA_015108515.1 Hemichromis elongatus
TTTTATCGTTTGGTTGACATTTTGCTTGATCCCGTTAGTACGAACAACGCTGGAAGAAAAATGCGACAAGACAGGACACTGCACGTGTTGATTCAGAGCAGACTCCCTTACTTGCAGTTTGTTGGCGGCTTCCCACTCCAGGCACATTGAAACCACCTGTCACCTAAATCCATCCCCATTAATTCATATTCTCAGCTAATCTGTGGGGATTGCCCCTGGCGCTCACACTCCAGCTTCAATTACGATAGTATTGTCCTTCCATTAAACAGCTTGAGCTAATTACTGCATAAAAGGCTCCTGAATCGATCGAGCTCCAACAACAGAAACCCGGGGACCGCCAAGACTGAACAGAGGAGACGGCTTACACCCCGACAGAGACGGATCACTCGTTTGCACCAAGAGCGCAATAAATCTCGGCCCATCCCTCCCATGGAATTATCCCCAAATTTCCAAACATTAGCATGTGAACTTTTGCAGTGGCACAAACAAGAGAAATTCAGCGAAATGTGTATTTACACAACACAAAGGCAGGCAGTGTATATATAATTACATAAGTATGAAGACTTACAGGCAAGCACATACACCTTTGGGCTTGACAGGTCCCCTCTGGTAGTATTCCTAGTTTGCCTTCTAGTATGATATCTCCCCCTACTGGCTCAGCACTAAACAGAGTTGCTGTAAATCAAGCAAAAGTCGCTTAGTGTATTTCAGGGAACATAAGGCAGCTCGTCCTAAGAAGGCTGAAGTGCTCGAAAGAAGCACAAGGTTGGCCTTGTTGGTTTTGTAGCTGTGTTTGCATTGCTGAAGTGTTCCCAGGAACCCATGCATCAGTGCATAATAGAATTAATTTTGTAATCCAGCGCCAGCTCATTAAGATTCCTGCCTGTTTGATCACCCCAGTAATTAGCTACTGGGGCGAAGAGTGGCCGCTAGCGAAACTTAACGACAGACTGCTCGCTATCTAATTATGGCTTACGTCACCCTCTCTCTCGCGCAGCAATTAGCTCCTGTTTTAAAGGGCCTTTAACAGCCCTGGATTTGTAATTAGATAATGTTCTTTGTGTGAGCGAGAACGAGATCTTATGAATGCAGATTTAATGAATCCAAACTGTTCGTTTGGGATGTAGATGCATCTCTTCTGGCGACGAGGCTCCTTGACGAATACAGCAGACACTTTGTGCAAATTAAAGTTGGAGCCCAGCTAATTCATGCGCTTTGCTGGCGTAAGATATTCTCGCTCAAGAAAGTCAGGACCTGCCCTGATTTTTATTACGGGTTTGAGTAACTCGTGATTCATTTTAAATCACAAAATAGCATAGACGATCTGTAGTTTGTATTTCAGCTGTGCTCAGGAAGGCTGAGCGCACCGCGTATCTGTGTTTAGCAGAATGACCGGATGGATTTCATCATCCATCTGTTGCTGTCACTGCCAAGCTTTTCTCATGAAGTCATCATCCCAAAATACAGCCTGTGTCAGAGGCTGCAGCACCCTTTCCCTGTAATCTCACACACTACCCCCCTCCCTCCTACAGCAGACTGGCCGGCAGGCTGTAGATCATCGGTGGCCCCTTCACCCAGCCTAGTTTGATTCATGAGCTCATTGCTCTCTGTTGGTCAGAGTCTGATCTTCACTTCAAGGATGCTTACACGCTTGAGTTTTATAGATAATGAGGTGACAGGATGGCGAAGGTGCTGTTGGAGATTTTTTTTGATGACCAAATCCTGGTAAAAAAAAAACCCAAAAAACACTCCCAGTGTTAGAGAGCTGCTGGTGATCATTAAGTGTAAGTTCCAGGTTTGGATTATTTATGGATTGAACCTTTGTTTCTTCTTCCGTTTCTTCCATACTACATACTTACTCCATACCACCAAACAGTCATAGATAAAAATCTAGAGTTATGTTGACTTTATATCACCTCAGAATCACGATTGTCCAAACAACATTTACCAGCAATCCACCTGATAGATGTTGAGATGTTTTAGTTTGAGCAAATATAAAACTTGGCATTAATATCTAGACTAGGGATGTCAAAAATGAGGCCTAGGACCCAGAATCGGCCGACCAAAGACTCCAATGTGGTCCACTGGAAGGTTTTGGAAAAAGTGAAAGCTTTTCCTCCCCCATGCGCATTCATAACATATCACAATAAATAAGTAAGTAAATAATATTTCTACACAGTAAAAAAACAAAAGAAAAACAAAAATGTAATAATTACAGGACAGCCTGCGCAGTGTGCTAACAGAACTTTGTTTTACACAATTAACCCCAAAGCAGCATTTCTTTATCATGAAGATAAAACAAGACGTATCAGTGGAACTGTACTTCTTATTCTGACTGTATGTGACCCATTATGTAAAACCAGTTTGACACCCTGATCTAGACCTTCACAGGATGTTCTAGGTTTCCTTGTTTGATTCCACCGTGCCATCAGCTGTAGAGGCCGATAGCAGCAGCCTTAAACATTAGATAAGTGTCATCCTAAATGTCCTCCATCCTCCCCCTTTGTTTCCTTTTTCTGTGTACTTTTCTACTGAAAACATTACACTGCAGCAATAAAATAGTAGACCAGTAACACCAGGAAGCAATTTCAGTCTCGTTTCCTTTCCTGATCTGGAAGCTGCATCAAGTAGCATTTGTCTTGTGCGTGAAAAGCAGTATTGTATAAGTTTTGGGCAATTTCTGGGAAGGATTAGTGAGAAGTGAGCATTAGAAATGTTAACACCAGGTGCCAAGTTGAAAATTCTACTGATTGCCACGGAAGGTCCGGGAAAATCTCAGGTTTGTCATTGCTGCAGAGGGATTTTATTACCTCCTAGTAAATATTTTGTTCGAGTAGTTCTTAAATGAGTACATTTTTGCTGCCCAGTTACCACTCGTGTGTATTAGCTGGACTGTAGCTTAACAGTTGGTGAAGATCCAGAATGACTATGTTAAAATGCTTTCTGTTGTGTTAAATGTATCTAGGATAATCTCCCATACATTTCAGTTCTTTAGGCTTGAGACTTGATTCAATCAAAGCATCTTTAAGTTTGGAAAAACACAAAAGCGGTCTGTAGCCCCTGTATTGATTGGCTGCAGCGTCTGGCAGTGAACAGAAAACCAGTTGTTTCATTAGTCAGGTGAGGATTTAACTGAATTTCATGGATTAAAATTTTACATGAAACATGAGGAAATCTTGCTGTATGTCATTTCTCTTATGCACATATTTCCGCTTGAATTTAATGAGAAAATGAAGAGTAAAGCAGGAACAACTGGGATCTTAGGTGGAGTCGACATTTTACTCACTCTTAATACCCGTGGCAGTCACATGACACTCCCACAAGTGACCTGGGAATGTCTGATTACGCACGTGCCGACGTATGTGCGCACACTGCTGTGCTTCGTCCTGCAGCCCTGCACCTAGGAGTGACATTTGTAGCTTCCGTTTGTACCATTTGTCAATAGAAAAAAACTCATTATAGCTGTTAGGACGAAAACAGTAGCTTTTTTGACAGTTTGTGCCGTTATAATGGTGCAGTCATAATATTAGGCAGTGAAATCTTTATTTTATTTTTTAACTCTGTTGGTATAAACAGTGGTTAATTAATGTATTTGCTTTACACGCTGCGCCTCCCAGAGATTTCATGTCTATTTAACAATGAATCCAGGCCTTTGATAACTTTTTCCTAAACTTTCCTATTGGCTCTTACTAACTGCACACTTGTTTCTCTGTTTACCCTGACCAAACAATGATGGTGCTGCCAGAAACCCTAACATGTGTCATTTCCTGTGTCCTGAATACTTTCCCAGGAAAGCACTTAGAAAAGCACATTTGCTGTTAGGATAGGAATAGGTGACTATTGGAAAAAAATATGTTTTTCTTCTGTGAGAAGTGTGAGTATATTTGACTTATAATAAAATATTCAGAGTAATGTATATTTCTATATAATGGTCTGGCAGGAATTTACCTTTTCCAATTTCTGTAGATGCCTTAGTTTTCCCTGGTGCAATGGGCCCTGTCAGTGGGAAGTTAAATGAAAACATCTACAGCCACAAACCCACTGTGCTCACAAAGCACCAGTTTTTCTCCCACATTTGTAGTAGTGTGTCATCACATTCGCTCACAGCCACTCCTCTAAACCTTTATGTACGTCAAGCAGATGTCACACTTTTTGGATGCAGTGCAGTGACATATATAAATATATACATATATATATTATATATATGCACTTAAATGGTGACTTCTAATGATTAGCAGAAAAGCACCTCATGGAAAGGAGAAGACAAATTGAGCAGCCAAAAATAGGTAGAGATAGAAAATAGCCCAGGTTTTAATTCAGGAGAAAAATCTCCCTTCTCAAAATATTTTTTCTGAATGTTGACATTTTTTTTCGCTAAATTTCCCACCTTCCCTCCCCTACCCGTCTCCGAGGTAACCATCTGCAGATGTTCTGCTCATAAACATTAAGAGGCACCTGCCTCTCCTCTGGTCATAACATCCTCACCCGCCGACTTCCACTTGGCAAATCGAGCGTCTTCTAAGCCCCCACCGCCGGTCCCAGCTTCAGCTCCTTCAGATTACATAAATAACATGACATCTGCTGAGAAAGAATGTCTGTCTGCTCCTGTCTTCTCCATTAACTCACCCACTCCCCTTCCCCCCAGGCCCCCGCGGCGGTTTGGCCAGTAGAAGGATGTGGTGCTGACTTTTGGTATTGAGGCCTCGCTTCTGAATCAGAGTCTCTGATGGCCTGGCTTATGTCTGTCTTTTTTAACATCGTGTGGACTCTCACTTATGCATTTCCCTCAAATTCTGTTTCCTAACTTGTCTCCTCACTCCTAATTGTGTAGATAATGCAACAGATGAGTGATCATCGCTACGACAAACTGACAGTGCCCGACGACCTCGCCGCCAACTGCATCTACATGAACCTGCCCAGCAAAGGACACGTGCTTCTACACTGCACAGCAGAGGAGTTTCCAGAGAGTGCAAAGGTGCTTTTCCCCCCCTATCCACATTCAGCAACTTTACATCACGAATGATAAAGCACATTCATCCACAATCCTGGCAGGAAGGACCACCGTCAGAACAACCAAATTGGTTTAGTGGTTTAGATTTAAAGAGCACTTGTCTTTGTTGTTGTTCATCTTGTCCAGGCCTCTGAGAAAAACAGCTGGGGAAAGAAACCCTACAAAAGCTACATGGTTGTTTTAGTGGACCACTGCAGGCTAACCGCAGCCAGAGCTGTAATTTCTTTTTAACAAAAGAACCTGCAGTTTGATGAGAAGTGTCCTTTGTGAGTATCAGACCACAGGCTAGGAACCAGAGACATTGAGGTCTTGTTTTTCTCAGAACTTGAGCAAAGTTGTTCAAATCAGCTGCTGTAACAAATGGTTTAATATCACTGACGGGTTCAATGTTGACTTCTAGTTGTACTGTTTTGGTTCAACCTGGCCAGTTTCAATTGTATGTTATAAAATTATAGTAAAGCGATAAACCCACTGTGGCTGCCCAGCAACAATCGGCACAAACAGCATAATATGCAGCCAGCAGACCAACATTTCTCCCCTGAAAGATCAGAATTAATTGGAGTTTAAATATTGGACTTCTATTCATCAAATAATGCAAATAAAAATGCCTTTGACAGATTTTGAGAAACCGTATTGGCTCAGTGCGTGTCTCGCCGCGTACACTTTCACTACACAGATACACACAGCTACGTGCTTTCTCAAATATCTCTGAAACATGCAGTGACCTACTTGCGTGCTGTTTATTTTTCAAGATGTGCCTTTCACCCGTTACACGTATTCACTACAGTCGCTTGACGTGAATGACACGTTATTGTCTCACCTCCGTCTGCTTGGGGTTTGGACAGGCTGAGCCGTAGCTGTTATTTGGATGCTTTGGGGTCACTCCACATCACAACAACTCAAAAGGATTCTCACAGGATTGAACCTGGCAACCTGCAATCTGCAGAGACAGTACTCAAACCTCAAAATGTACTCTGTGGTTGAAACCTCAACCTCCGCCAGCTATTTTTAGAAGGAAAAATTCACCAAATTATGCGTCTTTGGACTAGAATCCACAGTGAAGACTATTTTTCAACAAGATTAACTGAGGGAATTCAACTTGAGCATAATAAAATCTTCTTGAGCATATCATGCTTCCCTCTTTGAAAGCACATTTTAGCAGAACATTTGGAGCACTATTTGAGATATGTATGTTAGTTCCATGGACCAGTTTCCTTTCAAATGCTTCAGAAATGGGCCTGGAACCCACTTTTGGCTCCAGAATCTGTCTTTTAAGAAATTGTAGCCTGAAGAGAGTGGAAAAATATTATTAGCACAAGATATAACTTCTACTACTTCTTCTTTTGGCTGTTCCCTTACAGCAGATCATTTACGTCCATCTCACGCAATGTCTAGCATCCTTCTCTGTCATGCCAACCCTCTGCATATCCTCCTTCACTGTATCCATGATTCCTCCTTGATGTCTACTTCTTTTCCTCCTGCCAGCGCTGTCTTCAATATCCTTTGTCCAATACATCCACTATCCCTCATCTGTGGCTGTAGCTCAGGTTGTAGGGCAGGGCAGCTGTTAACTTGAAGTTTGGTGGTTCGATCCTAGGCTCCTCCAGTCTGCATGCCAAATATCCTTGGGCAAATTATTAACCCCATGTTGCTCTCCAATGCATCCATTGGAGTGTGTACGAATGTTGGATAGTTAGCATTTTAAAAAAAGTGATTGGGTGAATGAATTTGTTGTATAAAGAGCTTTGAGTGCTCAGAGTAAAAAGTGCTAAAGAAGAACCAGTCCATTTGCCATCTGTACATGTCCAAACCATCTTTTCCTGCCTCTCTAACTTCCAAGTAAAATCTGAACACCTCCAGCTCTGCCACCTCCACCTCATCCCCCTGTTTTTTGGGTTTGCAACAATCTCCAAGCCATCCAATGTAAACATTTCTTTTCACTCTTGTCTTGCTTCTACTGACTTTCATTCCTCTTCTTCCCAGAGCATACCTCCACCTCTCCAGAATCCCTTCCACCTGCTCTCACTACAAATCACAATGCTATCTGTAAACGTCACAGTCCACAGAGATTCCTGCCTGAACTTATCTGTTAACCTGTCCATTACCAATGTAAACATAAAGGAGTGCTGAGCTGAAGTAATCCCACACCTACCTTAAACTCATTCGTCACTCCTACTACTACACACCTCACCACTGTTTCATTCTCCTCATGCATGTCCTTTCCAGCCTCACATACTTCTCTGTCACTCCTGGCTTTCTCATGCAGTACCACAGTTCCTTTTGTTTGCATCAGTTGCTTTCTCTACATCCACAAAGACAGTGCAGCTCCTTCTCTGTACTTTTCCATCAACACTCTCAAAGCAAATGTCTGGTCTGTAGTGCTCTTTCTTGGCATGAAGCCATACTGCTGCTCACTGATCATCACTCTCTTCTTCACAACTCTTCAGCTTCAGTATTCTCATGTCTTTATTGTATGGCTCATCAACTTTATCCCCCCTGTGATTACTAAAGCTCTGCACATAACCCTTGTTCTTTAAAATGAATACCAGTACACATCTTCATCACAAATCACCATTCATGCTTTCAGTCTCAGAGACAATACAAGCCGTAATATAGCAAGGGCAGTTTTATCTGAGCTAACTATCCTGTCTAGCACAGTTCCCAGGGGAACTTGTTGCTTGTTCCCTCAGTAAGATGTAGAGATTTGTCAGCACAATTACCAAGACACTGCAAGATGTCTGCTGCTTTCTGACTCTAAACACTGTCTGGCCTGATCTCCGGTTTATTTTTAGTTAGCTCGTGAAGTTATATAATAGTTCCACATCAACAAAGGCAGGGGGTCATGAGAGAGGATTGGTAGGGTCGGATGGGGGTGGAGACGGGGCACCTTTAATGGTTAGTTTCTGGCAGCTGCTGTTGAGGGCTCTGTTTGGACACATCGAAACTGAGCAGACAAAAGGTCCGGTGAAATATAGCAGCCGCTACTTTGCTGGGATCATGCCACCCTGACCCAGCATATAAATCTCAACTGAAGTAATGAGAACTCAGCTGGAAATGATCAAAAAAGACATTTTGGTTTCAGAGGTGCTATAAAGAGTAGAGAATTTAGTGATGTTTTGTTGGGAGAGTACTGTGAAAGCTTAACCTTCCCTGAGTTATGTCTGATTATATCGTCTGAACTTCAGATGTTTTTCAGAGGCAGTTCTGCTGGGTTAGTCCAGGGTTTTGTTTTTTTTAGAGGGAAAATCATTCTTACTTTAGTGACCTCTATCACTCTCTTTCCCCATGAAGCTTTTATTTCATTTTATTTTATTTAACTTTGTCTTCATTTCTGCCTCTACAACTTTGGGTCAAGTTTCCAATAAATTTAGTTGACCTATTCATATTCCCCACAATTAAACTAATCTAGTGCATTAATCATAATCAGCTTTAGTGTTTTGTATTTGTTGCAGCATTTTAGCTGCAACAATGCTGTGGGTTTTCCTTGTTGGTTTGTTTGTTTTTTGGGGGGATGTGCCTAGTTGTCTGCTAATGTTATCAAGTAAAACCTGCCTCGATAAACTGCAGATACTTGCTAATTAGTCCTAATTAAAGCCCCAGTTTCACAGCCCTAGAGATGGGTGGGCCACCATTTGACATAGTGATAGCAAGAAAAAAAATCTGTATTCTCTAATCACTAGGTGACTGGGTGCTGGAGGTTGCTGATAGTTGCTAGATAATTGTTCACAAAGAGCACCAGAAACCTCTCTGTGATTGCTTTTGTTGCAAGCAGATTCTAGCTGTTGTAGCTTGCTTGAAAGATGCCGACTTAATTGCTAACTACCAGCATACTTAAGAAACTCATAGCCAACAAGTTGGGGAATAGAAATGTTTTCTTGTGGTTGGATTATGGTTACAGGTTGATACTATATCAAGCATGTGTGTAACTAGGGCCCAAGAGACTAAGAAGAAAACAAACAAACCTGAACCTGAAGCATCTCCTAGATAGGCTGTGCATGATGCTTCAGACCATGTTATTTGATTTATTCAATTAAAAATGCCCAAAAAGGACCAAATAGCACAGTTTGGGCCAGACTGGCCACTCCCCGCACTTCAAGCCCTGTGGATCCTTAAAAAACAGCAGTTAGCAAGTGGGTTTTCTCAAAATATTGTTAAAGGAGTCTATAAGTGGTCAGCACCAATGTTTAGAGTATTTCAGGAAAGCTCTGATTTGTACTGGTGGCCACATTATACAAAGTGTCCCAGAAAAGAATCAAGACTTAGACAGAACTTCAGTGAGGTGAGGTTACACATGGCATCTGGTTCAGCAGGGGCTTTATCAGCCAAATTGCATCATAAGATAAAAATTAGTTTATTTGGTCCCACTGGCTGTGCCACAAGGCCTCACTGAAAGTCACAGCAGGGTTGAAGTTATAGTTTATAGAGAAAACTCTCTTGGTTTGGAAGTGTGGTAGGAAAACGCTAGTTTTTTTCTGGAAGGTGTCCACAGAGTGACACACTACTTTACAAGGGTCTTTTGAGAATGTCGTCATAGTTCTCACTCCCTTCTCTCTCCATTTTTTTTCCTTCTTTTTTTATATTTTGCCAGGAGACCAGGAAACCTTGAATGCTTGTTCTTCACAATTTGCGTCTCTCTGCAGAGCTTTTATATCACGGAGAATAACAACTTGACAAGCTGAGCAAACAAACTTAAGTGTTACCTATGTTCCAATTTAACTACTTCATGTTAGACTCTGCTTTAGGCTTTTCTAATTTTACTGAATTAAAATGAACAGGGAAACGTTGCTAATTCCCAGCTGTGCTCTTGTCTGTGTGTCCTGCAGGTGTTTGAGAAGCTGAAGGACCACATGCTGATACCCGTGTCCAACTTGGAGAAGGTCAAAGTGGATGGAGCCCTAACATGCTGCTCTGTACTCATCAACAAGAAGGCCAACTGAGCGGGGTCACTGGGGGTCTCTCAGTGCATGTAAACCAAGTGGAGCCTTTAACTAATCACCATGGATCCCAAGGTTTGACTGTCCTGGTATACAGAGGAGGGGTAGGGAAGTTTAATGTTGCTGAGGGGCAAAGAGAGTAATCTGCCTACGCTTTCACTCCAAAACACTAAAATAACATTAAAAAAACTAGTTCAGTTGATTTAAAATACAATATGTTTGTCAGATTTTCTCCTTATTAATTCATTTGTAATTGTCCAATAGCATATGCTGCTTCACTTGTGTACAAGTTCTTGTTAATTGCAAGTGTATTTGATAAGGACTTGATCCCAAATCAGATTAGTCAACCATGTGCTATGTTGAATTTCCCCTTTAACCTGCACAGTAGCTACTGCTCATTAGTAGAACAACACTTAATTACTGTCCAGTGTTTACAACCCTTTAAAAGAACCACACAGAACAGAGTGCTGTCAGCTGTTGTCTCTGTAAAGTTATAGTCTTACCAACATTTGATTTCAGATTTAATAATAATTTAATAATTTAACTAGCTCAGACATCATTTGGGTACAAATAAAAATTATACAATTGATGTGCATTGTTTATGTTAACCCTTTTAACTGTGATTTAATTTTTCTGAGTGTTTGCTAATGCAATGAATTGTACACTAAATCTTCAAGAACTGTGTTTTGGAGCAAGTCCTGCTACAATGTGATATAAAATCTCAGTGTGATTGTTGCAGTTAATTTTTTTTCCTGTTGTATGTTAAATTGCGTCTGTTCCTTTACAAGTGGTGCTAAAACAAACTTCCAAAACCACCGTCATACCATTGCTTATTAATTCAAAAATATATTTTGAATTCTTATTTTGAAAATATGGTTCTCAAAATACTTGAAAAGCCTTGTGGAGATGTGAGCTTTTGGTGTGATTACAGTAATTTTTTTTAAAGGTGTGATTTGCATTATGATTAGTTTTTCATTAAAGCCACCACTTAGAGAAGCTACCAGTGACGAAAGATTATATGTAAAAGATGGATGGCACCACCCAGTCTGGGGGGGGGGGGGCAAAAAAATTAAGCTAGTGTGGAAGTGCCTTAAACCTGCATTACTTCTAATGGGCACCAGGGGGCGTCTCCTCTTGTTGCAAAAAGAAGAAAGGATGACGGACTGTATCGAAGTCTGTAAGAAAATGATCCTACTTTACGTTTTTTGTATGACTTCGGAAAACATGGCTGAGTTTAAAGTCTCGGTGAATGATAAAACAATTTGACGTCATTGTTTTAATTGATTTTAAATGACGACGTTAAAGCAGGCTATTTTTTAGCGTCCAATATCACTTGTTTTTTGTTGTGTTTTATTTAGTCAGATCTACTCTTTGCTCGTCCAGGTTAGAAACATTAAAATGGTGATGACGAAAATGCTTCTTGCAAACCAATGTGTAGCTGCATCCATCTTTTATATACAGTCTATGGCAGTAACTGGTCAAGTGATGCTATACTGCAGTAACATTTTGTTGATGTAAACATTAAATAAACAAAGAGGGAATAACAGACACATAAGAAAGACTTCTACCCGGCAGAGGTAGAAAATGTGGGTTTTCATTATTAAACTCTGAACTAGGCTTGAACAGAGCACCTCTGCTTCTTTTAATTTACAATGCCTCTCTGGAAAATCAATGACTTCAATACTACTGAATGATTCTCAAGGCACTGTAGTTTTCTCACATCATTAACTCTGCCAGGTTTGTTAATTACTCTAATTTTTTCTTCCTTTTTCCCGCTATATGGCAGTTTTCACTCTACTGTTGACTAAAATCTTGCTGGGAAACTATGTCTCTCTCACAGAACCCAGTTGGACCAAATGTCACTGCAGTCAGAGTTTGTTCTCAAATACAGAAAAAGCTGTTTGCTGTGTTTCCATGTGTTGCGTTCCAGTAGGAGCTGAAAGGTTGACCTGCCTCGGTGGCCTTATTCCTGTTGTTGCTGAATTTTAAGTTTTTAGGGCCTGTAAACATGACAACATAGCATATGTAAACACGTATACTGTGTTACACCGTATGTATGTAGAAGCCATCAGATTTAAAACCATGTCGTTTCTCACTGTGATTGCAAGTGAAAGTTAAGGAAATGACATCATGAGGTGAGTCAACCTCCCTCCACAGACATTTGTGTATGGGCAAGTGGGCAGTGATGAAACATGGAAAGAATTCTTGTTGGGAGGAGAGGCTTGTACGCCAGTAAACACTGACTCTTTTAAACTTTCTCTCTTTCTCTCAACTGTCTCCCTCTCAGCGCTCGCTTTTCTCCCACCCTCTGCGATTGCCTCATAGACGATTGTGGGCTAATTTATGGCCATGATATCATACAGTCTGGCGAACACTGTAGATGTGATGGCCTGCCGTTAAAGTGCGACAGCAGTATATTTTACAGAAGGCAGCTGGCTGGATGTGGGGTGATAGCGTACAGTAGTTGCAGAGCCTTTGTGATTCTCATACAGTGAGTGATTTAGTATTTTGTCAAGATATCTGGCATTATCTAAAATCATCAAGTGACACCAAAATATTCAATAAATGTCTGAACGAACATGTCATGCTGTTCTTGCTTTTTGAAGATGGTGTTCCCAAACAGTGCGGTGATTTTGTTAAAGATTTCTTGTTCATTTTCTTGTTGGTCCCCTCGTCCGCACCTGTGGTCACGATGTTGTGATTTCCCATGTTTCATCTCAGGTCTTAAGTACAATTTGTGAGTGATAATTATTTGAATCATCTTACATTGAGCCTTTCAATGAATTTGTGTAATAAATTAACATCTAGCTGTAATGTGTCTGTGTGTTTTTGTTTGTTTTTTAATGACAAAGTTGAAGTGAAACGGTGGGTGTGAATGTATGATAAAAATACAAACTGAAGACTTGGCCAAAACCTAAATGTTCTCCCAGTTTCGGTCATGTAGTGCAGCTGCCCTCATGTCTGAGGATTTACTGTGCAAACAGCCCACCTGCTGATCTCTACCACCACCTACTGACAGTAAAAGTGCAACACACAGAAAGGCAACTTGTGGTTTAAAAAAAATAAAAATAAGATATCTCAGGGTTGGATACTGTAGCTGTTGCTTAGTTGGAGGCAAGAAAAAAAAAGTCTGATGTGAAAGTTTTTGTTCTAAAAGCTTTCAAAGAAAAAAATCTGATATATGTATTTTTTTTAGATTGTTGCTATGCTAAAAGCTACTTATCAGACCTGACTGTTGATCCTTGTTATTTTGTGGAAACACTTCTTTTAATCATCAGATAAGTCACCACTTAGCTCTGTTTTCATTTTGTATCCTTTTCACTGCCAACTTTACATATTGTACAGTACATGAAATCTTCACCACTGGAAACAATGTACGCTTGTTACATTGTTCTTTCTTTTTAAAAGAAGTTGGTATAGATGTTTCCGATACTCCTTGCCGCAGTGACCTTGCAGTTGAATTTACCTGCAGGCTCAGCCAGAGGCAAATATGTAAAATGTTGAGCATCTCCTGGGTTTCGGTTTGAAACGTAATACCAGGCAAAGCCTAAATGGTTCAGTGACTTCAAAAAAATCCCAAAAGAATATGAATTTGTTGAATTTTATTGTCAAAAATGCAGAACATGAAAATGACATCATAATGCATTATTAAAAGTTTATTTTTGTTATTTGTACTTTTTTTAAAAAATGAGGAAGTTGCAAAAATGTATAAAAAGTAACATTTACAATCATTATACAACAATGGTAGGACAGTGAGGGGTAAAAATAAAACACTCGGTGATGTCTGTAGAAAATTCACTTAGCAACAATTTAACATTCAAGGGGAAATTTGCTTTATACAGCATTCAGAAGGAATGTACATCTTCTACACCAAGATCCAAAGCAAACTGCCTTGCATTCCATTACTGCGATATACAAAATTGTATCACAATAGTGTGAAACACCCCCAAAAGAAGTGTTAACATAACATTTCTAAATTGTATGAAACAAGCGGCTGTGGAAGACTCTCTGCTCCATAAACGGCGGCAGTGCGAATGAGCCGGAACGTGTCGCAGAGGAATCCTGCGAGCATATGGCTGAGTATAGCACAAGACTCAGAAATGATTCTTAATTGGTCACACCACTGAACGCAGTCACAGACTCGTAGTCTCACTATTTTGTCCCACAGCAGATAGAGAAAGCTCTGCATACAATGTACAATTTTAAGTAAAAGATGGAAAGTACGTGAAAGTCGCTGTAAAATCCTGCAAACCAAAAACTCCAAATCTGATACTGTCTGATCCTGAAAGACTACATATCAGGGCTGACTGTTGATGACAACTTTTTTTGTGGAATCGCTTCCTTACTTGGTCCAAAGGATGTTTTAATGCTCAAATAATTCCAGCTAAGCTGTTTTTGTTTTTTGTTTTTTTACAGTCAAACAGTACAAAGTGCAGAGATTTCTGTACAGAAGATGCACTGCTGGAAACAAAAAACCCCCCCACTTGCTACACTTTTTTTCTTCTTATGGAAAGTTAGTATAGATGTTTCCGGGACTCCTTGCAGCAGTGACCTTGCAGCTGAATTTATCTGCAGGCTCAGCTAGAGGCAAATATGAATGGTTAAGAAGGTCACTGCATAAGCAATGTGAGACAAAGACTGAGCCATCAAAGCAAGAACACTCACATGTCGGAAAGTATTCAGCGCCTATCTCATTAACTCCTTTCTCTGTCACCTGCTCATATATGTATGTGTTTGCTTGTGAGGAGAGAAAGATACTGTCTTTGTTGAGAGTCACGTAGTCTGGAAAGACTTCTGTCCCCGGGCTTCCATATACCAGTTCGCTACTGGTGAAGCTCCCTTCTGATGACAGGAGCTCGGCGAATTCTTCTGACGGCTTCCTTAACTCGGAAACCTCTTTTTCAGACATGATCTCCACTACAGATGTACTGGTTTCCTCGGAGCACAACTTTTCTAGAACAGGATGATCCTATAGTGTACAGGGGTTTATTTTTAATAAGAAAAAAAGATAATTTTATAAGTGCTTTTATTTGGAGCAAGCTTGAATCCTTTGGCTCTTTGTTAAATCCAGAATTGAATTCAAAAGCCTGCTCCTCATACAAGGTGTTTATAAATAATATAATATTATAAATAATCAGGCCCCATCTTATCTTAATGACCTTGTAGTACCATATCACCCTATTAGAGCACTTCCCTCTCTCACTGCAGGCTTACTCGTTGTTTCTAAACTATTTAAAAGTAGAATGGGAGGGAGAGCCTTCAGTTTTCAGGCCCCTCTTCTATGGAATCAGCTTCCAGTTTGGATTCAGGAGACAGACACTATCTCTACTTCTAAGATTAGGCTTCAAACTTTCCTTTTTTCTACTTTATCTACTTTCCTGTAGATATTTGACCAAATTAAAATCCCAATCCCAGAATTCCTGTAAATAGTTGCTTTTTTTTGCTATGGGTGGACCTGCAGGAGTTTTGTGATCCCACATGATATCCGGTTCTAGTCCGTTTTTCTAAGAAAATCAGGATGAAAGTACCCGTGATACATTTAAATAACTCACCCTTTTCTGCCTGTTGATTTCCATCAGATAGCCTTGCAAGACTTTCTCAGGGTTGGGAATTGGTGGCCAAAAATACAGCTTGATCTTCCTATGAGAATGCACAAATTTTTTTATGAAGATGCTCGGTAAAAGAATCAGCAAGTAAAAGGGATTTAAAATGAGTTTTAGAAAAATTATCTCATAAAATTTAGTAAAAACATTCCCTTATAAAAGAAAGGGATGCGAGTTCCTTGTAGGTGATTAAAATGATCTGTGAGAAAAAAAAAAAAGTACCTGATGTGCGTAGCACACGTGATGGTGCTGATGGTGGCTGTTATCAGTATAAACATTGGGATGCACACCATGAGCAACATGCCTGAAAATGTAATGCATGAAAGTTTGAAATGTACAAATCATTTCTGTTTCTTCACTTACAGCAACAAAGAACATCATTTTACATAAAGATAACATTTCAAACTACTAAAAGTTAAGTTAAATAAACTACTTGCTTCTAGTTCTTAGAGTTCATCTCTACCTATTGTATTTTAAAATTTTGCTTTTTGGTCAAGTTTGTATTTATTGAATTTTTGATCTTGTTGGAGGCTTACCTGTGTAACTCAGGGAGTCACTGGGGTTTTCACCAGTGAACACACTGGACCAGTCACTCCAGAAGCCAGAGTAAATGTGGCCAGCAGGTTTAGCTCTGACCCTGGCTCTGTACTGGCTGCCTGCTGGAACCTCAACACACGCTTCTGTCTTAGGGCCCTTTACCATCTCTGGACGGAAATACTGAAACAGAAAGTGAACAAAATGTATATTATTTCCTTTGCATTCTTCGACAACACCTTTGATGTTTCTCTTGAAATGCACGCATGCATGTGATTTAAGGGGATCGCTGCATGTAAACTGAAAAAGCTCAACTCTGGTGCCATCTGGTGGCAAAATCAAGCAACCTTTAGCAGCCATAACACTGCTTAGACCAGATATCATTTATCCACAAAGAGAAATGTGTGTCATCATGATAATTCTACATAGTTTTAAAGGGCAGGAAAGAAGATATATTCAATTCAAACATGTCCCTTGGAGGTCAGTAAAGACATCCAAGACAGCTACTTACCTTCCATCCTTCATCTTCTTTCAGCTGGTGTTCAAATTCGTAGAGCAGGTAATTTGACAGTGACGGAAGAGGAGCGTCCCATTTCAAGCACAACTTATCTTTCTTGAGGATTCTTTTCAGATGACTTGGTGGGGATGTTTTGACTGCAAAGAAAAATGTTTCATAAGACCATTTCTCAGGATTGATCAGTGAAATGGAGGCCCAAAGACTAACTTCTGGTTTCCTTCAAGAAATCCAGGCAAGCTTAATAACTAACAAGGGAAAGGTAAGTGAGGTGTACCAAGTCTGAACATGTTCACAACTGACCAGAGGATTGTTTTATATATAAATCACTTATATAACTGAAAGATCTGAGAAAATGTGGCAGTATTTTCTTAGAAGCAAAACTTCAGCATACAGACTAAAGTAGCAGTTAGTCATTTATGGCACAGTTGGTTAGTGGTGAGGAGTTTGCTGAGCTGCTTCTTGATAATAAAAGCAATAATTTCAGTTTAAACATGGATGGCACATCCAAAAAGAACAAAGAACGATATAAACAAAAACAATTAACTCACTCACCGGATTTGTAGAGTGTAAATGCTCCAGCGTAGAAAGTCCTCCTGTTTGGACCTGACATATTTGTGAGCTTGACCCTGACTTCTTTGGACTCTCCTCCATGGAAACAACACAGGTCAGGGATTTTCTCATCAGTCACACATTCAGTCCAACTCGTTGACCTCGGGGTCTTGCTACAAGAGTTGTAACAAAGTCAAATCACAGAAAAAAAAAAGTGTCATATGCGTTCCTGTTGAATTAACCTGAAGATCTGAATTAGTTTGAGCATTTTAGTAAGTTGTGTGACCCTAAGACGGATGGATGGATGGATGGATGGATGGATGGATGGATGGATGGATGGATGAATGCTTTAGTAAGTATAGCATGTGCAGCAAAAGTAATAATGAAAAGAAAGAAAATGACTATCAAAGCGATCATTTTGATGCTTTTGTTTGTTGTAGCTTTCTTTTCTAATTCTACACTTCTCAGAATGTGATGAGTCTTGACTAAGAAGGATATTACAAGAAAACACATAAATATCACTACTGCTGTGTACAATATACATTAGACAGTCACTTTAAAAAGTACATTATTTTATGTTCATATACAAATCTTGGTTTCCTTATATTTATTTATTTGTTTGTTTGTTTGTGTGTGTGTTTGTTTCAGTTTTTCTAACTGGCAAACATAAAATTACTAAATGAATTCCTGCCACAACACGGGTGGATGAAAAAATGATCTGTGAGTAATAATTCACTGAGCGATGAACAAGTGTTTTGTGCTACCTGTGAACGATTTGGTAAAAAAGTCCAAAGTCGTTTTCATCATATTTGCTCAAATTCCAGTGACAGGTGACATTTTGCAGGTCAGAGGTGAAGCATAAAAGACCAATGTCATCTGAAAAGCAGGGAAAAGATCATTACAGAGCAACTGGGTGCTGCTCAGTGATATCATTTTATTCTCTCTTTAACTCCCACTTGGACACACCTGCACTTTGGGGGACCACAGCACGCGCAGGATCTGACCACCTGCTCCAAGGCCCATCAAAAGGTGACTCAAGTTTAATTGCAACCTGCACTTTAACCTCCTCACCTTCTTTCAGCGAACCCAGTCTGTAGTCATCTTTCTTAAGTAGAAATCAAAAGCATCATAATTTTTTTTTAATATAGTCGATGCAGGAAAACAGATAAAGGTATGTTTGAACAAAGTAACCACAAAAATGTAAGCTACAATGAGATGAGTCAGTCTCAGAAGGCAAAGCTCGGGAATTTTTTAGGTAATTCTGGCAAACTGACAGGAAATTGAATTATAAATTTGTAAAATTGGACAAAAAAAAGTTTAAAGTAAGATGTGTTTGGAGAATCGAGTCTTTAGACTGACTTTTATAAAAACTAAACACCAAATGCATAAATTCAAACCTTCGTATACTTTGGGGAGCTGTATAAAAATTCACATCCAGTGCAGTTGTCATATACAGCAGTACAGCCGCAAAGACTAAAACTATTCTTTATACTAGCCATAAAGATGGTCTTAACCTCAAAAGCTATATTTAAGGTGCTTCACAAATGGATGACAGATAAAACCACAATAGAGTACTCAGTCTTTGAGGACTATGATGTTTGTGAACAACATGATCTGTAGCAAGAGCATGGAACAGGTGGAAGAGATTCTGCAGACATGCACCGGAGAGAAGAGCAATGAAAGTCAGTAGAAGCAAGACAGAATACATGCTTTTGAATGAGAGGAAGAGAGGTGCATTGGAGTAAAGGTACTAAGGGTAAATAAGTTTAAATACCTGGTTTTAACCATCCAAACTGATGGACGGAGCATAAAAGAGGTGAAAAAATAGAGCAGGCGGGGTGGGGTGGTTGGGGATTAGTGTCAGGGGAAGGATGACAACAAGAGTGAAAGAGAAGGTTTGCACAATGGAGCTGAGACCAGCTATGATGGATAATTTGGAGACAGTGGCACTGACAAAAAGATAGGGGGATGAGGTGGAAGTGAAGATGTTCAGATTTTC
The DNA here is from genome assembly GCA_015108515.1 of Hemichromis elongatus. Lineage (NCBI taxonomy): Eukaryota > Metazoa > Chordata > Actinopteri > Cichliformes > Cichlidae > Hemichromis > Hemichromis elongatus. The sequence continues at coordinate 49,704 of VUQR01024745.1, forward strand.
ATTGGGAGTTACCAGAATGGACCAATTTATAAATGAGCATTTATTTAAAGAGAACATGCAGAGGCTTGGTGTGATAGAGGAGGATGCTGGGTATAGGTTGAGCAACTCTTAAAGAGAGCAGCTGAAACACAAAGGAGAGTAGCTGTGTGTACCTGTAGGTCTACCTCCTTGTAATGGCCCTCAGAGGGGTACTCAATCCTGCACTTCACCTCTATGTCTTTGAAGTCTGAAGTCCATGAAACATTCAGCTGTCCCACTTGGCCATTCGGGTGTAAAGATAGATTAATTGGTGGATCTAAAAGAACTAAAAGAAAAACACTGAGGTTTAGGAGTTGGGGCTGGAACATCATCATCGCAGAATGAGGAACCCAGTATAGTATTATAGCTACCGCTGGTGCGAATAATTGACTAGTGCCTTGGCAAAGGTTGACTTTCTAGTCAACTGGCGATACCCACAATAAGCTAGCACTGCTATTTGTGCTTTGTGCGCTCTATGTAGTCAATATAGTTACTTCCTTGTAAATCATCCTAGCCAGGATTCAAGGATGCAAAACCCATATTCACTACATGTAAATTCCAGTTCACTCCAGCTTATTTTTGATCTAACTCATAACACTCAGCATTTATTCAACACATTTATCAAAAGATGAAAATGTTTTCAATCGTGTAATATACAGCATCTAAGTGAAGATTCTTCAATACACTTCATGTGATGAAAAAGTCAGCTTTGCAAAGACAAGATGTCTTACTGTGTTCGTTAATACAGAGAGTCCGATTGTAGATGGTGGTATTCGAAAGGGATTCATTGACTATGAGCATTACGTCAATAAACCAGTAAACTTCAGGAAACGAGCAGATGTGCAGCAAAGTTCCCCTCTTTGTTCTCTGGACGGATAATTCACACCTCTGCACCTCTAAGCTTGATTAGGATTAAAGAAAAACACAACAGACAGGGCTCCTCATTAATGAGCTAATAAAACAGTTTTAAACATCTTGCCTTGTAGGTAAGAAGGAAATGCCACACAGGTGACTATTGTGAATAAACCAGTAAAATGGTTTTAATTTATCATAAAAAAATACATTTAATAAAAAAAAACTAACTAAGAACTGTCTTAAAAATGTAGTCAGTACACAACGAAAGCATGCACATAAAAAGTTCAGTAGATTCACAATGTTTAACATACTTTGTAATATAGATAAAATTGTAAGTCCTGTTGTCTGCAGTCTCGAAGAAGCAGGTGAAATCCTCAGATGTTCGAGAGAAACACTTTGGATTAGGCTCATCCTTCAAGAACAAAACATCTGCTCAGAAATAATGACAAACATAAAAAATGAGAAATATTGGAAATGGAAATAAAAAGACATTGTGGGCATTGCATTTAAGTTTATAAGGAGCCCAAAGTTCATATTTATGCAATATATATTAACAAAGATACATACTCTGAGTATGTATATTGCTCCCATTTTCACACTTTGGCAATAGATAGTGTGTGGTTACATAAGATATTATCAATTTCAGTGTTGTTAGCTAAACCATCCTTTAAACCTTACCTTCCTCTGACAGATTACACTGTAACTGAGACACAAAGAAGACTTGTATCCAGAGAATATTAAGGAATATTCCCAATCTGTAGAGCAAATCCATCTTCAATTGAGGTGCTGTGAATTGTAAACCACTGTGGCCATTAAATTAACACTGCCGCAGGCTTGTGTATATACAGTGTGTATGCTGGTTCCTATGCGTAGTTTTAAGCTGGCATGGGTGGGTAGGGTAGAGCGGTCTTGAGGGGTTGTGCTTAAAACAGGAAGCAAGCTTTCTATACGGTGGAAGTAGTCACCAAAAAAGACCGATGGACTGATTAGACTTAAATAAATAAAAAGGTTGCGGTGAAAGGTTAATCCCTGAAAACGTGACACCTAAGAAAATGTAGGATGGAAGAACACCAATGATGTTCTTCGGGTGCTTCAAATCCCTTGGTGACCACATTCAACAGATGCTATTTCAGTCTATCAATGTTTGCCTCCTGATGAATAGAAGCGAGGCTTTACCCTCTGAAAAGAAAAAAACCTGCTAATTAACCACTTCCTGACTCACTGCAGCGTCGCAGAGCACAGTGCGCAGTTTTGAACTTCAAAAACATCTCAAAAAGTCCGTGTTTATGTCTAAACCTCATCCTCTAGCTAACTTTGTTCAAATAACATTTAATATCATTATTAGTCTCGATTATTTATGTTTAAAAAAAATCTAGTTTCATCCACAAGTAAAAGTATCGAAAGCTTGTTCAAATTTTTGATAACAATGCCAATGATGTTTGCAATCTGATAGCGCCGAAGGATCTTATTTAAACATTTTTGGGGACTTTTTTTGTGTTTTGCACAGACATATAGAGAAAAGAGAAGTATTTTCACTTTATGTTATTGAAACACAGTAATAATGAAACACGTAAGACCAGAAAAGTAAAACTTATCAGTTGATGCGTAATGAAAACAGCACAGATGTGTATGATATATCTCTGCTACCATGAAATAAAAACCCGTCTTGAAATTATACTATAGCTTCATGGCAATGAAAGGCAACAGTAGTGAATTTGAGATTGTAATTAACCCTTATACCTTTCCATCTTTTTATTTTTTTAATAATCTTATACTGGTTTTCCCATTTTTATTAGCTATAATTTGTAATCATTGACATTAAAACAAAAAGGTTTCGATTTTTTTTTTCATTTTATGCGTAATGAATATAGCATATTTGAAAGTTGACTTTTTTTTAATTTAAATTTTGAAAAAAAATATATCATATTCTATATTTTTGAGATGCACTAATGGTATCCTCATACCTGACTGTGTTATTAGGGAACTATTAACCCTGCATAATGTTCGGCAATGGTTGATGCCAAGACACCAGTGTGCAGCATCCCAGGCAGGCATAATTCTCAGCCATGGAACTGAGAATATTTATTGTATTTATTACAGCTTATTTAAAAAAGAAAAAAGAAAACAAACGCAAAATATCATGTGAAGCCTTTTTAAAAACCTCATTAAAATAGCATTAAGATGGGAATGGCCTAATGATTTTTTTTTTGTTGTTGTTGCTAGTCAAATTATCAGCTTTTCCAAATTTCACTATAAATAATTTGAATTGCTGTGTTATGAATATTATAGTTGCAAAACACTGAATCAGAGCTTAATTACCAGAAATTTACAGTATGGTATTTTTTTTTTGTTTCTTTTTATAGACACACCTGAGGCTGAGGACCTTCCACAAACATTGTCTGAACTGCAACTAAACACCAAAAGCTTTGCTGTGGAGTTGTGTTTATTAGTAAACTTAATTCATATTCTGATAGTAGCAGAAATGTTTTAATGTCCTGTTAAAAAAAAAAAAAATTCTGATATGATTTTTGCACGTTAGCTCTGTAAGACGAGCTTGTATATGTTTATGTGTTAGAGAATTGCAGATTATGTGAGTGAAGATATGTTGGAGAGCCCAGGAACAAAAGCTAAGGCTACGACTGAAATAATGGAGATCCAGTTCAAGATATTTATCAGATTTTGAAAATATAGATTTTTAATTCACCATTAACTGCTACTTCATGTGATACATTTTGCTAGGGCCTGGCTTGACTCCCCTTTTCCTCCAAATGTCTGCTCTGACCTCTGTCATCAAAAAGGCATTTTTGTCCACAAAACTGATGCCCAGTAAACCTCTGTAAACCCTAGACATAGCCATGGATGAAAATCCCTGTAGATCAGCAGTTCCTGTCATAGAGCACCCTGTCTGAAATCAACAACCACGTCAAAGTCAGTTAAATCACCTTTCTTCTTCATTCTGGTGCTCAGTTTAAACTACTGTCAGTTTGACCATATCTACTAGCCTATGTGCACTGAGTTGCTGGCAAGGGATTGGCTGGTTAAATATATGGTTTAACAAATAACAGGTGTACCTAATAAAGTGACCCATTTAGTGGTTATATAGGTTATATTTACCATAATGACATCTTTTAATCTACTTAAAAGCGGATGCATGTAAAATATATATATGTAGGTAGATGCTGAATGAAGGGAAACAATTTCATGACTTAGGATAAAAGTTAACTTAATAATTAAAAAACAACAAAATAAGTTCTGTACAAGCGACTGAAAAATAACAGGTTCTGACACCTGGAGAAAATTTAAGATTATTTTTATGTAGATTATACATTTCCTGTTATAAATGAATAGGTGCTCTGATATAATCTGTGGCTTTTGTGGGTATTTTTAGAGTTTTTAATCTTTAGTCAATTTTGGGTTGCTTTTTATTTTTTATTCCTTCTCTGTGTTTAAGGTTTAGATTTTTGTTTGTTTGTTTTACCCTGTGTTTGTTCTGGGATGGAGTTTCAGCTTTGTGATATTACGCTTTCAGGTTTCTGTCAGGATTCGTCCATGTTCCTTTTGTAGCATGTTCTAGTGTGAGTTTCCTGTCTGTTTTTAGAAGGTATCTTTTAAGCTGTTCCTGTTTTACTTTGATAGCCGTCTGCTGTGAAGGGTTTTGAGTTTTACTTCCCCCTGTGGTTGTCTATCAGGTTGATTATCAGCACCTGTGTCTCAATTCCCCCACGTGTCTCCACTTCCCTATTCCCCAGAGCAGTTTGTTTACCCTGAGTGGATTTTATACTTTCGACTCTGCATTCAACCTGAAGACAACAAAGTCATGCTCTCGTTTAACTTTTCATCTTCATCACTTCTAGGTCTCGATATACTTACACACACTGCCATTTCAGTTGTAAACGATTCATTGTAAAGTCATAGATAAATAAACAAAAGAAGAAGAAAAGAAAAAAATGTGTAATTTTTGCTGATGTCTGTGTGCACCTCAAGGAAGGAAATATATATATTTATATATATATATATATATATATATTTCTTGCCAGGTGGGTTA
>VUQR01024745.1:54641-65049 GCA_015108515.1 Hemichromis elongatus
GCCAGTCTTTTGCAGGGCCCTGATTAAAATACATTTATGAAATGAAACTATTGTATTTTTCACATAATCTACTTTTGTCTGTGTCACATAAGTGAATTCAATGTGGTATACTTTTATTAGGCTATATTACATCAACCTACAACCTATGAGTATGTAATAATACAAAATGAATCCAGTATAGAGCTGGGCAATTGTTACAGGAGTCAGAATGAATTGCATTGAATTTATTGCAAATTTTATCATATTTACAGTTGTCATATCATTATGACACCAATTTCTTTGTTATTTCTAACATCGGTAGAGTAGCGTTCATGAACCTAGGGGTCACTACTTAAAAGGGATTGACACTTAAACAATAATTAGTGGCCTACAGTTTTACTATTGCATCATCTTGGTGACTGTGGAGGTAGCATCCATAATTCCAAAAGCTGTCAGTCAAGTTTATGTGGATCATGTGCACTGAAAGTGTTTTCAGAAACAATATGAATGAAGAGAGAGAATCATTCGGATGTTGTTGTGGAAGAACAAGTGGAACACTAGAAAAAAATAGACACCAACTATCAACAAAGGACAAATAAGGTAGCCCAGCTAACACGCAGAAACCACAGAGAACGTCTGGGTCACGACACTAATGCCACAATTTTAAAGCAAATTCAATTCAATTCAATTTTTTTATATAGCGCCAGATCACAACAACAGTCGCCCCAAGGCGCTTTATATTGTACAATAGTACATACAGAGAAAACCCAACAATCATATGACCCCCTATGAGCAAGCACTTTGTCGACGATGGGAAGGAAAAACTCCCTTTTAACAGGAAGAAACCTCCGGCAGAACCAGGCTCAGGGAGGGGCGGCCATCTGCTGAGGTAATTACTTTATTATCCTTGAGATCATCCTTTGAGATAATTAAAACTAAAAAATGTGTAGACTAAAGATGTAAAAAAAAAAATAAAAAAAATACAGTGTCAGATACTACATGTACATTTAGTCTTAGAAAAAATACATCTTACAGTTGGTGTTTTATGCTCTCTTAAGATCAGTTTACCTAAGGCAGACATTGAAGAGACAGGAAAGCTGAATTAAAGGCTAAGAGTATAAAACCACAACAGTAGCATCAGATGCTTTAAATTATTTTAGACATCCTGCATGTTAGTAATAAATTCAACACAAGGAATCAGTGTAAGGAAAATGTAAAGAAAACCTAGCCTCAAACACCAAGCACGAGCACTGCAATCATTTAAACAATGGTCAACCAACAGCAATGTTGTGGAGGCCTTATATCTCGGAGCAATTGACTTAGGAGAACAAATGAGGTATCCTGTAGCCACTGGCCACTGATGATGATTACAGAAGGACCCATTACGGAGCACGGGGCGGGTAACTGCACTAATGCAATATAATGTCTCTTCTAATTGGTGCAAATGACTAGTGGTGAACCCAAGGAGCTAGTTAAAGGCTGTTTTCACATGGATCGTAAGTATCAAAATGAAAGCAAACTTGGCGAAGCTTTTGTGCACCAATACATTTGGACAACTACAAACTATTCTCATATACCTACTCATTTTAAAAATGTATGCAGCAAAGCAGTGTGCAGTGTGTCCTCTAATTAGGATTGACTCTCTTACCAAACAAGCTAACACTGCAACACATCCCATTTTTGGCTGTGTCTCAGATGACCCATCAGTCAAATTTGTTGCACAAGGGCACGCAAGGGGAAGGAAGGAGAAAATATGCATCAAAAGTATGACAATATAACAAGCACAAATTTTAAGGCCCAGTAATGCACAATAAGTAAAGTATGTTGGGCAAAACACTAAAATACTGTAAAAAAAAAAAAAAATTGCAAGGGAATACCTACAAAGATTTTTCCATTGGAAAGGAATGAGCCGTTTACAATATGTGCATATAAGCACAAGCTGAATAGAGTAGCTTCTAGTGTGCTCTTTAAAGCATCATAAGCTCATCAAAGACATGTTACAAGTTGTAAACAATGTAAACTATGGAGCCCATGCCTCTAAGACAAAGGGTAGGATGAACTGTGAATGGGTCAATAAAAGCAAGTTACCTTTACCTAGATATGACAGTTTTACTCTGAGGAAAACCACAGAAGAGAAAGCAGTTGCACTTTGCTGGGATCTAAGAGCAATTTGTACAAAATGAGGTTTCCCCCCCGAAAAATAGGTCAGCAACAGCTGAAAAGTACTTAGTAAAATGTCAAATAGTGTCTTAGCCAATAAAATAAATAAATAAATTTGACACGTGTCAAACGTTAAATGGACTTAGTGTTAGTGTGACTCAATAGTGAGTCCAACACTTTTAGTTTTAAGATCACAATCAAAGACTATCCTTTCTGCTCTCAGGTGTTAGTTATTAGTTGTTAGTTCAATTTACAAGTCGTTAGGAATTTTTGCAATTCTTGGTGTTGCCAGCAAAATCTTGCAAACTTTGAGTAGCGTAAATGGGTCTGTATTGTGGTTTACCACAAGCAGTTAAAGAGTGGTGGATGGATCTGCCAGGAAAAGTTTGGAAAGCATGCTTATGTGGACTTGCATCACTTTGCCAGTGCAAGTCAGCAGCTGTGAAATGAGGTCCACCACGTTCATTGCACCTTTGTGAATGGATCCTTGAAGAAATTCAGAAATACAGTAAAGTGAAAGTGCACTAGAAATACTAGGCTTCCAGCACTGCTGCAGCAATTAAGAACACTGTCTCTGAACTACATCTATCAATAAAGAAAGAAATGTCAGGCCTAAGTGTGTGTTTCCCCAGATGGCCCAGTTTTCTGCAGAGTTAGCATTGACCATTATGGACCAGGATAAAGTGAGAGTTGTTTAGTGATGAGACAAGGCGTAATCTTTATTATGTGCTTATTAAAGGAGCTTCCTACTTAGATACACACTGTATACACTAGGCCAACAGGGGACTAGTAATGAAAACCTGCTCAGTTAATAATCAGTGCAGCCAACACAAGAGCCACTGAACATCATGCTCAGACTTTTTTAAAAGTGCTTTTGTGGACTTCAATAGGGAGCATGTGTCGAGGGCCATTTCATGGCCTCGGTGTGGTACCTCATGAGTGGCATTGTACAACATGTTGACATGTGCACCGTTGCTAGCCACCATTTCTGCAGACTGTGCACCTGTGGTTTATTGAAACCTGGTGTATTGTAAATAACTGTTTACCCAAACTTCTACAGCAAAAGTATATAGTGCACTATTTGGATGAAATGAGTAAGCCATGCAAGCAGTAAAAAAAAGACAAATAACATCTGAGAAGAAGTTTTTTTTTTAATTGGCACCATTATATACTGTATGTAAAAGCTGTCAGATTATACAAAAAAAGTGGCTGGATAGCTACAAACGTTTTAGGCTAAAATTAGCACATAAAAACTTTAAAAAGCTTTTTCTGTTCATAATCATGTAGCAGAAACAGAAGCCAACCCAAAATGACAAAATGTCTAACCATTAAACATTAAGTCCTGGATTTCACCTGGTAAATATTAACTATAATACAGCCAACTGTGCCACATAGCTTTGCTTGTGTTTCTCTATTGACAACAGCTTAGTTGGACCACATGTCTAAAATAAGCCTTCAAGCAAGCTGGGGGAGGTCTCATGTTTTTACAAAGTGTGTTGCCGTGCTTTTTTTTTTAATTCAATGATCTTTTAATAAAAACACATATGAAGGTGAAACCTGCAGCTGACTAACAAGTAAATATGTATTTTTTTTCACCAGTTTTTCAACACAGGCAAACTATTGGATAACAGAAATAGCTGTAGACAGCCTAAGTGCTACTATGAGTTCAGAGGTCAGATTTTTGAGTAATATGGTATAAAAATAAATCTAGCACCACTGCTGTTCCCCTGTTACACATGTACGATAGTCAGTTCTGACAGTTTGACATTTCTGTGCTTGTGGTTGGTGTGTAAAGGAAACCCAGTGACAGATCAGCTCAGCGCAGGCAGCCAGTGTTCCTGAGTTCACTTTGGTCCCCAGTAGCCCGGCCTCTTCCCATCATCTTAACTATTAAAAGGGGCAGCACACCAACATAATCACCAACAAGGATCTATGAAAAACAAAAAAGATCAGTCGCACAAAATTGCACTACGACAAAAGGAATTAAACTACTTGTGGTGATGAGTCCAGTCACCACATAAAAGATTTATTAAGGAAACCACTTAATGAACAAATACTGTACATACTCACAGAGTGGATTACTGTCAGTGTTACATTTTTATAATGTATTAAAAAACGACAATGGTTACTTCTCGGTATTACTTGTAGGCTTCCAAATAACTTCTCTTGTGATGGAAATTTGCATGCAACACATGAAAATCCATCAATGTTTTTAAATCAGTCTATAACTCTGATTATATTCCTATAATAGTTTGCTGTAAAATGAGGCAAGATATATACAGTCATAGTTACATCCATATGGCAGTGATAGGCAAATAGTAAAAGTACAAAAATGACAGAGTAAAGCAACTTTTAAGTGCTACATTGGACACAGTTCATTTCCTTGACACTTGAGCGGTGTTGAGAACTTGTTGTGTCTTATTTGAGAACATTGTTTTTTATTTTATTTTCTCTCCATGAAAAGATGTTCTCCATTTTGAGAAATGGAGGGGAAAATTCCAGTATGGACGCCCCACAGACCCTGTGGTGTTTCAGCAAGTCACATAGCTCCATATAAGTGCTCAGAGAAAATCCTCCATCAATATAACTGTTGGAAAAGCAAAAGGTGGAATGCTGCATAAGTTTCTTTAAGACTTTGTGTCTTCTTTCCTCTTTTTTTGTGACAGGGGCTCATAGTTCCCAGAAAGCTAGTAGCAGACACATCTCTTCATCGACTACCCAGCAATATGCTGCTCCTCCTTACACCTGCGTTACTTCCAGACAGTGTCCTTTCACAGTCCTCCATCTATAGCTGGGTGGTTGAAGTAGAGCGCCTAGTCCTCCTGTCTTGGCGCCTAGTGGGTGGGGGGTGGCAGTAACGTGGCAGCCTCCCTTGTGATTTTCTCTTGGAGCTCCGTGGCCTGCGAGGGTCTGGGGGGGCTGGTAGTCAGGCCTCCTCGGCTGTGGCATCAATCCCAGCATAGGTGAAGTTCTCAAAGAGAGCCATGTTCACATAAGCCTGAAAAATAGATTAAACCTCATGATTTATGAAAGTGAATGCAAAGTAAAGTGTCTTACTACAACAACAACAACAACAAACTGTTTTAGCCCACATTTCTGGTTTAGTTTTTTATGCTCAGATAATAACAACAGGATGTTTTTTTCCCCCCATTCTTCCCTTTCTACCAGCATGGTGCAAATGAAGCCTTACCTTCCTGGCCTCCTGCATCCTGTTAAGCTGCAACGAGATCTGGGAGAAAGGAGGTCTCTCATAGGGCCGATCTCTCCAGCACTGCTTCATTAACTCATAGCTGGAAAAAAACAAAACATGAACACATTGATAAATATGGGAAAATCCAGTGCAATAATGGGCTGTATAATTTGTTATTGATCAGCTATAAGATATGGATTACTTACACCTCATCATCACAGTTTTTGGGCTTCTCCATTCTGTAGCCCTGCGGCAGTTTTTCATAAAGCTCAGCACATGTCATCCCGCAGTACGGCGTGCCACCTGAAGCACATACACACAGAACTTTATAGAACTTGAATAGGAAAATGTGGGACGATGCGTAAAATGTAAATTAAAAACAATCTCACAGATTGTCTCATTTTGAATTTCATGACAACAACACTTGGAAGTTTTTTTTCTATGTATCACTGTGTAGCATCCCCTCTTCTAAGAATGTGTGCACTGAGTAGAGCAACTTTTTGGCTTTTGGGAGATGTTGTCCCGTTCTTGTCTGATATATGATTCTAGCTGCTCAACAGTCCTGGGTCTTCTTTGTCAGCTTTTTTGTTTTCATGATGCACCAAATATTTTGTACTTGTAAAGGGTCTGGACTGAAGGTAGGTCAGTTCAGCATCCAAACTCTGTGCTGTTGTAATAAGTGCAGTTTGTGGCTTAGACTTGTCTTGCCGAAATATAAAAAGCCTACCTTGAAAAAGATGCTGTCTGGATGAAGCATATGTTAATCTAAAACCTGTATACATCTTTCATTAATGACACATTTCAAAATTTTTAGGTGTGATTTTCATCTTTAATGCATGGCCTGCCTTAAGGCCCGAAGATCACAGGCATCCAGCATTGATTTCTTTTTTTATCCATGTACACTACTATGTATCTACTGTTGATTATACAAAATTCAACGTCTTTGCTATTTTACATTGAGTGCATTATTCTGAAATTCAACAATTTGTAGACACAGATTTTTACATCTTTACTTCTGAGAAACTCCGTCTGTGTAAGGTGCTCTTTTTACACCCAGTCATGTTACAGTCATGTTGCTAATTAACCTAATTAGTTGTAAAATGTTCTTCCAGTCATGTGTTTGTTGTCAAACTCAAGTTTTAATATTTGCTTAAAATGTACATATTTATATTGTAAATATAAATGTATTCTACTGTGAATAAAAGACAAAATGTAATTTGAAACGACCGCCTTCTGCTTTTATTTAGATTTTACACAATGTCTTAACTTTTTGCAACTGAGGTCATAAAATGTTTTCTCGAACCAAAATGGCTGCTGCAAAACTGCACATGTGACTTAAATAACATGACCTGATGACCGAGGACATCGGCTTCGACTATCCCTGAATGTGAAAACACATTACAGAAATTTTAAAGAATTCTGAGTCGTAACATTGACGCAAGCCTACAAGGGGAAGTGTATTGGTTTTGTACTTCCCTTTAAAAATATAAAAGGGGAAGTATGAACATTAAAGCATAAATATAATTTCAAACTTTTATTGTTTACTTTGTGGTTCATTGTCACATGTATTCACACATCTATTTATTTATTTCCCATAGACCCCAGAAAAAGCAGTACTTCACTGCAAACAGTTTATAGGGACTCAGCTTTTGTTAGTCACAATGTGGCTCTGAGATCTGTATTAAATAAATATAGGGAAATGCAATAGCTTCTGCACTATATGAGGTTGTATGCTTACTTACCTAAGCTTACAATTTCCCAGAGAAGAACACCAAAAGACCATCTGTTACATACAAAGATGACACAAAGCTTAGTAAAGCTAAAACGAAGTTTAAACAATCTTAAATACTGGCTCTTGGAAATAGTTCATTTACATATTTCTTTGTCAATCATATCTATGTTGATTATATCTGGTGCCTTGCAAAGCAGCTGGCTGCAATAATGTACAGATGGTAAATGACAAAATATTCTGAAAGATTCTGATTGTCATGCTTTCACAACCCATAAAGATACCTCTCACTCAAAATGTAAGTATTAAACACAAACATTAAACAGAATAACAGGAGGATATTTTATTCTTTAATCGTTAAAATGAAGATTGTTTGTAAAATGAAACTTAAGGGGAACGGAGCGTCAGAAAACCACCCTCTTCCCTGCCATCTGATTAGCAAATTTCTGTTCAGAGAAATACCTCGACTTTGATATGTCACAGAACAGTGTGGTAGATTATATGGGCAGACAAGTGTTGTTTGTGCCGTCAGCCCGTCTGTTTGTTCTGCTCGATTTCTTCCTTGCAGAGCATTTCGTGCCGTCTCACATTTTGTCTCTTGCAAATGTTTACAACTCTCTGGTCCTTTGAGCAGCTTTCATACTTCTTCCGTTGGCCATGCTACACTCTCTGCTGTGTATAAATAGGTTCCAGTTGACATGCCAACATGTCTCTCTGTCTGCTAAGTTGTACCCAGGGCTTCCTGATTGTGCTTATCAGCTGTGCAGCACACTATTATCACTCCACCAGTGACAGATGGATGATTTGTTGTTTTCTGTGGTGAGGCAGTTTGTGACATGCCTAATCAAAACTTTGCTATAAGAAGAAGCAAATAAGGTTTCTGAAGATATTAAATAAGAAATAGAGGTAAGTTTAAAGACTTACACATCACTCTTTGTTGTATAAACACTGTAGTTTAGGGACTCAATGGCCATCCAGCGTACCGGCAGCCTCCCCTGAAAGTGGAGCAACAACAGATTCATGTCAAATCTTGTGTCTCATTTGTCTTATGGCATGCTTTAATCTTGTTCTGACATTATTTATGTTTGACTATTAAATAGAAAAGATGACTGCATGAAATGATAATAAAAAGATTATGATTTAAACTGCATTATGAAGTGGTGCCACATTATATTATTAAGTCCATGGCCCATTACAAAAATTTTTTAATCTGCTCTACAAAAGCTGCATGTGCAACCTAACCATGACTGCCCTCTACAGGCACTCTATTATTGCTGTCTGAACAGTATTGTACAACTTAAAAAAAAACAAAAAAAACCAACTAAAAACTAAAAAATAATTTTAAAACATTACAACCTCTTATCTTCTTGGACTGCAGTTCATTTGATATAATCTTTCTAATACTCTGACAGCCTAAAGATATGGCTTTATGGCTTTATGCAGTCACAGTCTGCAGCAGCCTGCTGATGAATGTTTTGCTGAAAAGCTCCTTTGTCTTCTGCTGATTTCAGCATGTGAAAAGTGAGAACAACACATGCAATCTACTCTCATAAAAGGAAAAAGGGGGGAAAAAACAACATGTAACACTGCTTTGTTTTCGTCTCAAAAAACCGGTGCCTTCTGCAAGGCTAAACCAAAACATAACCCCCCACCACTCACCATTGTCTTCTTAACATAGACTTCCTCACCACGGGACAGGCCGAAATCCGCTATCTTAGCCACAAGATTGTCCCCAACAAGAACATTCCTCGCTGCCAAATCCCTGTGGATGAACTAGCACCAAGAGAACAGAGTACAGGAGGGAAGCAGAGTCATGACAAAGATACACCATAGCAATTTTAGGAAAACTTAAAAATGGACCTGTAAATGTTTCTGAAAAAAATCGTTTTATGTTGCAATTTCATGCAAAACTGAGACTTTGATCAGATCTAAGATGATTTATTAGAAAAAAAATCAAACACCAACAGGCACAACACAGCAGCTAAAGTTGCTCATCCCTTCTCCTCCTACCTGTTTGTCACTGAGGTAATGCATCCCATTTGCCACATCCACAGCAAACTGCAGCAGCTGCTGGGAGGTGAGGGTGGAAGCAGTACCGTGCTCTTTGGCAAAGGCGGGGTCCGTCTCCAACACCCGACTCTTCCTCAGGAAGTCAAGAAGGTTACCATAGGGGGCGTATTCTATGGCTATGTACAGATAACCTGTAGCAGACAGAGAGACAGGTGGACTGATATCTCTGTCAATAAGAACAGGTCATGCCACCTGCTAATAAACATATTACCTTCCATCTGTGCAAACTGTTATTGGCTCAGCCAGACTATTTTAATGAAATTGTATTATTTTTACGACATACTGTGACTTTGACTTTGGCTGACTTGCTTGGATTTGCCTGGGAAGAGACCCAGCTACAGCTTGTACCGGGCTTGGCCTTCAACTCTTCGGTCTTTGACACAGCAGAGGTACACCAGACCTTTTTTTAAAATCCTCACAGAACTCAACCAGATGGCTAAAGCTTTGTTAATAGATTACAGCTTCTAGCCAGAGCCAGAGTTCCTACAGGCATTTGTAGTTGTTGGAAGGGTTTCATGTTGATTTCACTAGGACCAGGGACAGTGCCAACACAATTACTAAGTACCATATGTGGAAGGAAAGAATAACGGGTTTATGGGCAGAGTGGTCAAAGAACTGGAACATAATACAATTATGTTACTTGTGAGTTACAAAAGCTTCTGTTAATCAAGCACATGTCACGTTTCTTGCAAAAGAAGAGTTTCTCAATATGGAACGGTGACAGGTCATCTGCTCTGTACAGGGGATATGGTTTCAGTGCATAAAATAAGCTGTGCATGTGGATTGTTGCATTTTTAAAACAGGAAATACAAGACAAAGCAAGACTTGTGTGAGTGGTCAAGGTTCTAAAACCTCCATCACCTTGAGAATAACGTAGCTCTGTGAGAATGTGAGGTCATGTTAGTATTAGCACATAGTCAAACATAGTTGAACTCTAACACACAAACACTCACACACATATAAACTGACCTGCACCAGTCACTTTGTGCAGCATTGGTCTGCCAACTACCTCACACCACTCATAGTCAGGTACAAAGACTGCCCTGTCACTTTTACACCTTACAAGCTCTGTTGCACTACATTGTTTACGTGGTTTGCACTCTCCACCATGTGCTCCTTACTTGTATATTGTGTTTTACATGTTTTAAATTGTATATACTATACTTAGTTGTAATGTTACTGTTTGTATTTAATGTTCTGTTTGTATTTAATGTTACTGTATGCACCATGGGTCTGAGAGTAACGCAATTTCAATTCTCTGTATGTCCTGTACATGTGTT
>VUQR01024746.1:0-16929 GCA_015108515.1 Hemichromis elongatus
ACACAGCAGGCGAAAGCGCATCAAATCTGACTTTTTTGACCCTATGCAACCCATATCCGATCATGGTATGACAGTGTGAACAGCACAAATCCGATATTTTCAAATCCGACCCAGGTCAATTTCATATGTGGTACTGAATCTAATACATATCTGATGTTTTAAAAAGCGACTGCTGTTTGAATGGTCATGTCGCATGAAATCCATCTTTTACGCCACTGACACAAGACAGACGCCAATTATCAGCGCCGGAGAAGACAAACGAGAAAGCATGGTGGCGGAAACTGGACATTGTTAAACCACGGGCTCTCTTTTTTCTCAGTGTCCTTCTTTCTCTAATTAATTTGTCAAAATTCTGTCGGTTACAACTGTTGCAGTAATTGATAGACTGCTGAAACAACACCTACTAGCTCTGTAGGCGTTACTTCCGTAAACAGAGCGCGTTATGTGTGACGTCTTCTTTTGCGCATGCGGGCCGCTTTGAGGGTCGTGAACCGTTCACACTAGAGAGCGTTTGCCGTCACATTTTATTTATAGTGTAAACATAGACTAAAAGCCTTTCTGCGTTAAGCTTTTTTAGTAGGCATTTCTGTCCGAAATACTACAATTTTTCCATTCATCACGGTGTAGACACCAACTCTGCAATCTCAGATGGAGTGCAAAGGCAACCCAACCGAGAAGTTGGAATTTACCTATAACCAAATATGTGCCGTGCATAAGAATAACCACCTTTTAAAAGCAGCTGTTGCATATTGTCTGATAATCAAATGCAGCAGGTTGTGCAGATGATGTGGTAACATGTCATAATTAGTTATTTGGTCAACATAAAAACAAATGTTGGACATCGCTGAACATAAAAAAGAGCGAAGTCCTGTGTTTAGGATTTAACAAGCTATACCCTACTTGGCACGTGAGATTGAAATCATTTCAAAATACGACAATACTAAAAAGAAGTGACCTCTCTTATTCCTATTCAATGTCTGTGGCTTGTGTTTCCCTTTCTTGTGCCTTGTCCTTCACTTCTCCTTTCCCACGCTGTTAAAAACACTTCATTCATAATTTCAGTATTGCCACACTCTATTGTCCATCTAATTTTCTTTTGTCAGTCAGCAAGTTTCTGTTCTTTAAACTTGCTTTGCATTTCCGCCAATCTGCTTTCAGACATTCTGTTGTGCACGGACGTCTAGACTCCTGTCTCATCTCATCACCTTCATTTATGGACAACACTCAATAAAGATGCTTGCTGTAGCTTGAGTCCAATTATCAGAATGTTGTCATACACTTTCATATGATCTCACTATATTTAGGTCTGGTATATTTATCTCTGAGGTAACCAACTATGAAATCATGCAAACTATTTTTATAAGCCCTATCAAGTTGTCCTGCAGTGGGAAAGGACTTTGATCGTTTTGTTTTAGCACACAAGCCAACATGTTCAGCATGATGTAACAGCATGCACTGTGCTACTTTGCACACATTTCTTTGCTGTTAAAAAAAAAGTTTGTACCCATAAATATAACTAGCTAATTATAAATGATTAATTAGACAGCTATATATTTTTATTCAATAAAGGCATGTTCGGTTATTTTATATGACCATAGTTGACAGATACTTGGCTCTGGATCACTGTGGTTGTTCCTCAGGAGTGAGGAAGACATTATAAACACTTCATCGTTTCTGACGATTAAGGACCTTGGAATGTATTCCTTTTTGCTCACTACCAACTTTAAATATGATATCTCCCCTTGCTGGTAATGCAACTTCTGCATGCGTGTCCATTTCACTTTTTGGAGAGGCAAAGCATGAAGTGGACACGGTGGATCGGTGTGTCTACTACATGCTTTGCCATGATGCTGAGTTGTCTCTTTTGGGTCTATGGAAACCTCAAAACTGAGCAAATTTATTCTTTTTTTTTTTGGCCTCTCGGCCCCTTTGCAAATGACATGTTTTAGATTTAATATAGTATCTAATGTTTGTACAAAAGAAGCAAATAGGTTTCTATTTTCAAATACATTTCATCGTTTTCATGTCAAAAACACATTTATTTTTATGTCAACTTCCAAATAGTGCACAAACAGAGAACAACACAGTTAAACCACGGCTTTGTAGCCAGCAAGATAATGTCGTGCAGGCCAGTAGATAATAAGAACTTTGTCAGACAACCATCAGAGCAGTTTAAAAACATGGATAGACCGTTAAAAATGTTCTCTTGCACCTTGTGTTACAAGACAGTAAAATCTAATACATCACTATTGGGATTAACTGAGACAAGCCAGAGCTAAGCAAGCAGAAGAGGACATTTATCCAAAGTGGGACAAAGTTCAACTAATGAGAACATACAAACCTCAGTGTCTAGCAAAGTTATGAGAAAAATACAACCACTGCTGAAGCAGAAGCACTCAGTTTAAACCTTCTGCCTGCCTGAGCAGCAATTACATCCTTCTCTGCCTGCCAACGGGTCCACAATCAACCTTAGAACGAGTCCCTCTGCATACGTCCCATGAAGCATGATGTCATTATTCAGCCCAATATCTGTGCCTCTGATTTTCTTGTGAAAACTGATTAAAATACAATAATTCTCTGAAAAGGTATTTTAAATTCAAATTTTAAATATAATTACAACACAGTTATATAAAATGATCTGCTATTGCAATTCATGCATAATCCCACTTTCCTACTTTGATAAATCCATTTCCAAGCCCCCAAAAATGTATAAAATTTATAGCATCTGGCTGCAAATTTTTAACTTTAGGACCAAACTGGCTCTTGACACAAGACTAATGAGAGACGAGATGTTGTTGGAAACTTTGACAAAAAACACATGGGTATCATGTAAGTGCCTTACAAAGCAATTTTAAGAAGGAGAATTAACTGACCCCAAAACCGTAAACTGACTCAATCTGAGGTAGGAAACCCTGTTTTAAGTTCCAGAAAGCATTATTAGTGAAACCTTGGGAGTTTGTTAGCCTAGCGTTGGTTTCAGTTCTGGGAACTGAGTCAGTTACTTTCTCTGTGAACCTAATCTGCTCATTGGCAGGTTTCCTTTAACAGACTCTGAGTTTTTTGTAATCTCCCTTCTGCAGAGCCAGAGGCAGCTTCTGAATATGGTGTGTCCTTTCTCGAAACACTCTATAGATGCTAAAGTACATTAAATTCACTTTGTCATGCATCCAGAAGATGCAGATGTGCTCTCATTCCACGATAACTAACTCGTGCAGCATTGCAGTTTTTTCAGCCCATTGTGCTTCCACCTGGAAGGACCAATAAAATTTTGCTTGTTTGCTTCTACACATTTTGTCATTTATGCACAGCATTCTTGATGCATTTAATTGTGGACATTACCTCAGAGTGTAGAAGATTCTTTGGTTTGTTTGCTTTTCATGCCACCTCTTCTTCATCCTAGCGTTTGTCCCGCATAGCAGGGTCCGCTCTTCTGCAAATCCATCTCCATTTGGCACGATCGAGGGCATGTTCTGGGGCGGCATTCATGCCACCAAAAGTCTGAAAAGTAAAAAAAAAAAGTGTCCCTCACATTCAAACACCATCTGCAAGCTTATATAATGTTTCTGGGCACAAGCCAGAATTATAATACAGAATCATTAAAATTATTTGGTATCTAGGCTCCAAGCTTATCAGCCCCACACTAATGTAACACACATAGAAATAAGAAGATGATGAAAAACCATCCGCCTAAAGCCTACAGGTGAATGCTCAGGTGGTGAAGGAGAAATTTTTCCAGCCTAAATAATGTGTTCAATAAATGAGCTGAGCAAAGTGTATGAGGCAGTGCAGCTTGAGCTTCCTGCCTGAATTAGCTCACAGGCATCACAACATGTATTAAATACAAGTCTAAAGCAATTGTGCTAAGATCATAGGGAGGGATTTTTAATTAGATTTGTTTTGCAGCCTATCTCATAGTGAGAATTTCCATAAATACCAGACTTTGTTTCAGTTCTTCTTCTCATGTTAGTGAACGACACTATATTATAAAAAGAAAGTTGGTTTTTTTTCTGTTTTGTGTTGATACATTGACTACTAAGAGAAAAGTAAATATAACCTAAAAGATTAGACCTGTAGTTTGCAACCAGCCTGCTCTCCTGGCAATGTGAAATTATAGTTTTGTTTAATTTACATTAAATTTGAATTGAAAGAAAATGCATTTCAACCGGAGTAATGTTTTGAGACTAAGGGGGAGGTGTCCCCCGATTAACCAAGGCAACAAGCTTCTTTTTTGACCCCTTTCCCTGATCCTGAACCAGACATCAGTGTTGCAGAGTTTCTACTTAAGTGTTAAATTTACGCCACAGGTACATCATAACTGCAAACCTCTGAAACCCCAACCAGTGAATAATGAGGCATGAACCTTCCTGGAAATGTAACTCCAGTCAACTCTGTGCATCTCCCAACTATTTTGATTGGCCTGTTTGATATGGTTACTACCTCCAGTGCCTGTCCATCTTCTTCTTCTCTGCTGTTTTTGAATTTATCAGCGAAAGAAAGACAATCAGCGCCAAAACATAAGGGCTGGCATATATTAGAAAGTTCCTGGAGGGAGACTGAAGTGAAAAATTCGAAAAAATATGTTTCCTCTCAAACAACAAAGAAAAGAAGAAAATAATGATGATGAAGCCTTTCTTTGTCACTTGCAGTTGCCTGCAGCGATTGGACCCCTTGCGACCATACATGACACAATTATCACATTGGGGAGACAGGTTAGAACAGGTAGCTTTGAAAAAAAAACAACAATTAAATGTACAAAACAAAAGGGTGTTGAGGAGAAAAAAGAGAACTCTACTCAGACTGAGCTCCTAATAGGGAATCAGTATGAGAACAGAAAACAAAAACTTCTCAGCACAGTCTTCACACCTAAACACCACAGAAACACATGGCAAGCAACAGGGGTGGGTGAGGGACAAAGCCAAAAAGGAGTTGTATTTGTTTCTATTTGAAAATAATAGGATATCACCACAAGGTGATTAACACATGATGCACCATGCAAAAAGCATGAATGATGACAACAGTGTCGGACACTTGCATGGGCTCTGAAAACATCCACTGCAGAAGTCTCAATCAGCAGTTAAATTGTTCCCAAGAAGTCCTGCACAACTGTGTTGGGTTTTAAAAGAGAGGAAATCAGTTGCTTGTGCGTGTGTCTGTGCGTGTGTGTGTGTGTGTGTGTGTGTGTGTGTGTGTGTGTGTGTGTGTGTGTGTGTGTGAGATATATATATATAGATAGATAGATAGATAGATAGATAGATAGATAGATGAACACTTCATAACTTATTTTTATTTGTGCTGTTTTGGAAACAAGTAATGACAGCTTTCTTCTTTTATGTCCTATCTGCCGCCATCCCTCCTACCTCTGTTGTCCAACAGTCTCTGGGGCATGAGTTATGGCATTGAGGAAATACTGACCAATTTCCTCTGACAGCCATTCACATCAACCTGCATGAAATGTCTCTTCTCTTCTCTTCACACTAAAATACACTAATGGTGGTTACTGCGTGCTATACTAGTCCTATCCAAGATGAACAGCTCTGTCAAAACTACAATATTACCTCTGACAGCTAACAATATAATTATAATTTAGCAACATAGAGTTAATCTGATACATCTTTTTTTTTTTTTTGCTCCTCCTCATTTATTTTTATCCTCTTTAACGTCTTCTCTTTACAAAAAAAGAAAAAAAAAACACATTTATATCTATTTGACACATGAGTCATGGTGCTATAGAGGATGCTCCCTGCAGTGCGGGAAACTCATATTCTGCATAGTATCTTAAAGTCAAGAAAACTCAGCATGTTATTCTAGTTATTGATTTGTCTTTCTTATAAGGGTACCACCACTCTACTCACTTCACAGTTACTAAAACCCTACATTTAGTCTATACTACAATTTTCAATCTCAGTCTCTGAATCAGTCTGGTCCACTGTCATTTTTTTCCATGTAGCCTCTAAACTTCTCTAAGTATTCACCACATCACAATTATTTTACAGCATCTGCAGTAGGGCTGCCACGATCAGTCGATCAGTCACGATCCTCGATGACTAATAGTCGACGCGTCGTTTGAAGCTTTGTAAAATCCTGGAGGATGCAGGAATACGTAGTAGGATTTAATACTGTAATAACAAAGATGGCTCTAATACATCTACAGGGATGCCAGCTGGCGTTAAACGCTGAGGAAGAAGAAGAAGCAGTCTCCGGTATCGCAGCTGTGTTCAAATTCAGGGGCCGCATCCTTCGGAGGCCGCATTTGTAGGCCGATTACGTTACAGCGACGTGATGAAGGCTGTCGAAATTCGAAGACTTCTCCAAATGCGGCCGACAAATGTGTCCTTCTTTTCCCCAAGTTTGAAGCATGGGTTGATTGTATCCTTCGTGGCCCACTCTATACCAGAATTTATAGCGCAGCCCAGCAAATTCCAGCTTCTTAGTTTTAGTATTACTCTTATTACTCATTCTGGGTCACAAAAAAAACTTTTAACATATTTTTGGCAAGAATGCAGACATCCCGTTTTTGCAAAAGTGCTCCACCTTTTTCGGAGCTGTTTGTTAGCTCTAGCTCTAGTTTGTTACCCACCAGCTCGATAGCTGACCGGGAGGTAGAGGCTCACTGGAGCCGACGAGAACACCAAACTCCTGGTACATAGTTTTCAGACCCCCTGCGGTCGTTCGCCACTCAGGTAATACGTGCTATATAAGTGACTTAGAAAACTTAAAAATGTTATTGTTTGGCTTTTTTCACTGTTTTACTTAGTAAATCAGTTTGGCTGAGATTAAAGTTATAGATTAAAGTTATAGTTTTAACACAGCTGAATAAACGTCAAACAGAAAACTGATTAAACAGAAGTGTGAGAGGGTCGAGAATTTACTCCAGTGCCCTGTTACATTTTACATAGCAAGGAGCAGACGGCTGAGTTTATTAAACGTCACTGAGACAATCTGCAAATTTCATTAAAAGTTTATTAAACTATCATCTTGTCTTTATTTTTGGTTAGCACATACGTTAAACACTTCAAGCAGGAAGCTAATGATAGTAATATAAGAGCAGATGCATGCTGGTGCAATAAGCTGTATGACGTCCTGTGGATCTGATAGTCGACGAATCGCAAAAATAATCGGTGACTAGGCGACTATCAAAATAATCGTTTCTGCCAGCGCTAATCTGCAGTTTGCGAGCGGTCAATTCATTTCAATTCAATTCAATTCAGCTGCACTTATCTATGACCAGATGAGAGCTGCAGTCACCCCAGGGTGACTATTGTCACACACACACACAAACACAATGAACAAGCTCTTGGCGACAGTGGGAAGTAAAAACCCCCCTTTGGACAGGAAGAAGCCTCCAGCGGTTCAGGAAGAGGAAGCCATCTGCCATGACTGGTTTGGGGTGATGGGAGGAAGACACTTTCAACCACTGCAACTGGCTGTTTCTTTTGCACGCTTGTATGTTGTTGTTTTATTAATTTTTTTATTAAAAGAACAAAACTTAACCTCCCAGTGTATGTAATAGTAAAATTAGAACATTTCATGGGGAGCTTGTCATTAATAAATGTTAACATTATGCAATACATCTCCACAAAATACATCTTTATGGAACATGACCCCAGCTTTAACACAGCCAATTACGGATACTTCCAAATTTTATATGCATATGTTTTCTTTTGCGTTTTATTGAGCAAATCAAGTGCAACACTGGTGTCACTTGATTAAAAGTTGGCTGTTACTGATTTTCTAACCCTCACAGAAAACCAAACTAAAATCCTGCATGTGTTTTTATTAACCCTGTTCACTGCTCACAAATTTGACCCCATCGCTCAGATCTCTAACTTAATGCTGTAAACTTCACGTAAAAAAACATTTGTATAATCTTGACTTCTGCTCTCAAATTAGATTTGCAGATTAAATCTGTCGTCAATGTTGACTTCTCTCAGTTAAGACTCTTAGCTAAAGCCAAACCCTTCCGTTCTTTTAACAGCCTTGAGAAGGTGATCCACACCTTTATCACACCCAGGCTGGATTAATGCAGTTCCTCATATGCCAGAGTGATCAAGTCTGTTTCATTAAGCGTATTCAAATCTCCATTAAAAAATTCATTTTATCTTTAACCTTTTAATTTTAATGTATTTTTTAACTGTCTAATTCTTTTTTTTTATAAGTATACTTTTAATAATTAATTATGTTCTTTGATTTTAATTATCTTCTATTTATTTTCTATGGATCTTCTATTTTATATTTGCAGTTAAGTCCTTCCTAATTGTTTTATTGATTATAACTGATTGTAATATACATATTAGCACATGTGTATCTTAATATTAGCACAGCATATTTGTAGTTTGACACAGGACCAATATTTTATTATCATTATGAGATTAGTGGAAAAATCCCACTTCATAGTGTGGACAGTGATGAAAAAAGTAGACACTAGGCTTTAACTATGTGTTATTAATAATGTATAATTTGAGAACAAGTTAACCCTTTAAAAAAAGACAACCTCAGATTCATGATGTTGGAAATAGTAGAATTTGTGGGTGGCTGTGTTGGTTTGAACTGTCTGATTATGAGTCATGCATGGCGTTATGGAACATATTTTCTTTGAAAATGCTGCCATTTGAAACAGCTGGTGGTCTCTAATTTGGTCCTTGTTTTTGTAAAGGCAAATCCTATAGGGTGCTATTGCAACAATGAAACGGATATCGTCAGAGGGAACCCACACATGAACGCCCTCCGAATGATAAAACTATGGGAACTTCTTAGTGATATCCGGTGAACATGTTTGTCTACTGTATTGAGGTACAGACTAGTGAATAGACTCTGAAAACACATTCTGCTAAAGGTCATCACTGACTGATGCTGCAGCTCTGCTGATTGACATCTAAATCTATGTAGGACAGCCATACAATTCACAAGGCTCCCTAAAGGTCACCTTTCTACTGCAAATAGTGCAGAACAGAAACATTTGATTGCATTTGAATTATCCATTTCAAAGTACGGGGAGCGATCTAACTCCTTTTTACTTATGGTATTATTTTTTTAAAGCCCTGCATCCTTGTTATCACTCTCCCTCCCTTTTGGATTGGGATGTTTTCATCAAGCCCACTCCCTTCTTTGTCTCCTCCGAGTCCCACTCTCTCTCCTCTGTTCCCTCCCTCTTGCGAGTAACCTGCTCATCTTTCAGTGTGTCTGCAGCAGTCTTTGCAACAGTGCTACAGTATGTCAGTATGCTAATGAGGTGGCAGCATATGGCTCATTCCTTATTTAAGCTCAGCCGTCAGACAGGCACTAAGCCACTCAACTCACCATGCATCTCCTCTCCCTACCTGCCCCAGTTGGATCACACCACGCTGATCTCTTAATGAGGCTCAAGCGTTATCACAATCAGCTCAACACACCAGGCCGGATCAGTAACTGCTATATTATCACCTCAATCGGAGCTGTTAATCCTTTTATAGGACCATATGCAAAGTCTGCTCACTTTGACGCTGCTGCATCTTTCGAAACACGGACGGGAACTCTGACAGGAAAGCGCGCTCGCATTTAGAAACTATTTTTGTGTGTGCGTGCTCACTTTAGCGCACAAACATTAATTCACACATGGAGATACACAGACACACGCATGCATACACCCTCCCACTCACACACACACAGAGAAGCTGCTATCCACTGACAGGCTGGTATGTAGCTCTATTCCATCATGCTGGGCTAAGCACTCTGTCACTCTGACAGTCTGGCTTTATTTGATGATAGGAGGGTACGACCTTGCCTATCTCACGCAGTTAGTCACTGGTTTACAAGTGCACACACATGCACGCACAATTCACTTACATGCCGATTAAACAGTGACTTGAGCTGATATTTTATATGTGCTTATGTCACTGTCGTGGATGTCGAAAGCAAACTGAGGCGCAGTATAATAGGATACCTATTCCAGACTACATTTGCCTTTGCTATGCTTCTTTTCATTATTAAGCTTGACAATGTGCATAATGACTGTAGCGGTGTAATACGTCCGCCAGTATAAACAGTTAATTAGTGCGTAAAATGAAGACAATAGAGCCGTGATTGCAGCCACAGACTGCAAGCAAAGTAGTTTGGAGGTTTGGAAATGTGCGCTCTCCTTTAAACCTTTGAAACTTGTGCACACATTCAGGAAGCAAGCCTTCAAGGAGTTTTAACTATCCATTAAAAAAAAAAAGAAGAATAAACAAGGCAGCATTGCACCCTAACCTTTATAAATGGGAGTGATTTAATTATTCCCTAAAAGGCTGTAGAAGACTTTTCATGCTGCTTATGTTACTTTGCGAGAAGCAGAAATCTTTTACTTTAACAGCTCATTTAATAGAGTTTTTTAAAAACTATCCCTTCAAATACACGAGACAGAGCTAAAAAACTGGGCTCTTGCTTTTACTTAAAAGTATCATAATTTATTATATATCAAAGTATTGGATTGTGCAGCTTTAGTTTCCAAGTCTTAATTCTCTATTAAAAACTGCTCAGCTTTTCTGACGGCTGCTACATCATGCTTTAGAACAAATAGACATCAATGGCTCTAACCAGTAAGAGAGAGAGTGTGTGTGTGTGTGTGTGTGTTTGTGTGTGCCTGTGTGCCTCTGTGTGTGTTTTCTGTGAGATACATCTAAACCACACTTCCAAATATAACCTCAAACATCCCTGTGTAAATGTTTGTTCACTTCGCTCGTCTTTCATTCCCAAAAGATGCAGTGCTTCCAGTATACAGTCTCACTTAAATCGCGATGTTTGCTTTAACAAGGCCAGACAGCTGACATGCATTTGATCAAAGAAAGACCACATTCTTAGGAAACAAAAATATCGCTTTTTTTCCCCCTTAATTAAATACAAAATATTACTGTACAAAGACAAGATTGCAAGAATTACAAAACGAAAGAAAAACACAATCAGTGCAGGAATTTGTCAGTTATAATGAAAACATTTTCTCCTGTTAGTTTGAAGCACAGCGAATGGAACAACGCATAAAGTCAGACGCTGTAATGTGCTTTCTTTGCATTTTTCTACAAGAAATCTCAGCACGGGCTAAAAAAAAGAAAGTGTCTGGATCTCTGCTCATGATGACAGTGCTTACTTAGCCTTTACTGAGCATTTACAAAACAAAAGGTGTCATCATCTTCTGCTGTGACTGCCCCTGTATTACTGGCTTTCCTTTTCTGCTTCATTCATTTGACATTCTTACCTAAATTATGACTCACATATATTATGTTTTTGAAATTAAAAGCACATTATAAACAGGAAACCTCTGTGTTTTAGTAATTAGACAACCAATCGCTTTGTACTCTTGGATATAAAATGTCACAATTTCATAATTTTATCAGAGTTCAGACATGTGTCTGTGTGAAAGTTTGTGAAAATAATTGTGTGAATTCTTGAGCTACAGTACTGCGCAACCATAGGCTGATATACAGCATACTGTATAGGGCCTATACACTTTTTACAGTTTGTACGACCACCTGAACTCTTCAACAGAGTGTGAACTCTCTTAGGCAGCTTTCTTGTCATTTCTTTACGTAGTCTTCAGGAATAGTTCTCCAGTCTTCTTGCAGACCTTTAAAGCTTTTTCAGGGGATGTTTGCTGCCTTTTTGTTCCAGTTTTAATAATAATGTTGAGGTGCGGGCTCTGATGAGGCCAATCCATGACTGATATTGTTCTATTGTGGGGTTTTTGACTTCACTGTCATGCTGAAAAATGAAGCCAGACCAAGCCAATCAGAGTTTTCTGTGTTCATAATTCACCAATTTTCCATCACTCCATAAAACATGGTAGCAATGATGTTGAGTCGAGTTCTTGTTTAATTTGGCATACACCAGCCTTTTCCCCACTGTTTCACTTCCTTAAAAATGGCTTCTTGACAGCCACCCTTCCGCTGACACTATTTCTAATGAGACTTCAGTGAAAAGTAGATGGATCAGCTGAAGGGCCAGATGCTTCTATCAAGTCATGTCTTAGGTCTTTGCTGGATTTTCTACTATGTTTTATGGACATGATTTTGAGATCCTGTTCATCTGCTGTACTTAGTTTCTTTTAGAACTGCCAAATCATATTTTGTCTCCCACTCTTTTCAAAATTTTTAAGGACATATTGCCAACCACGCCGAGTCGTTTCTCATCTAATAGGTTTAGGAATCCGTGGCTTAGTGCAAAAATACAATATTATACCTGTCAAACTATGTTACCTTTGTCATATTTAGGACATTTAGCTAACGACCTGGGAATAGAGTGTGTGTTTTTTGCAGTAGCAACAAAGTACCTAAAGTTACAATAAAATTTAAAATAGTCTCTATGCTAAGTTGTATGTTATGTGTATGCATTGAGTTAGGTGATGTTTTTATGCTTAAATGCTTCTTGGATCAGTGTTAAGTGGCTTCACAATAACAACAACAAAAAGGTCAGGTACAAGTCCTGGAGTGGATGAAAAAGCAGGTAATGTCTAAAGAAATGCCTTCAGAAAGTGTGGAGAACTATTGCTCAAGACCAGTTTTAAAAAATTTGAACAAAATCATAAAGAAGATGGATGGATGGATGGATGGGGTGACTCAAGACATTTGCATGGTATTCTATGGCCCAAAATGTATTTTGTCATGTCTGCTTCAACCACCAAATTATAATCAGTTTTTTTTTTCAAAGTAAAGACTTTCCCAAATTTGAAAAAATCTCAACATGTTCATGACATATGCTTTGTGCATGCATGCCTTGTGCAATAACTGTTAACTTTATATTTAAGCAGCAACATTTAATAAGTCCAACCTTTGTCCAAAGAATATTGAAAATTTCCCTCAAGACATCCAAGATACTGCATCTACAACAAAAGTGCAGACAGGCTAACGGACAACCTAAAAAATGCCTCTATCTCTAAAAATTGAGTGTGGAAAAAAAAAATCTAAAGAGCTGCATTCAAAGAGGCCTGGTTAAAAATGTGTTTAAGATTTATTTTCTTTGCTCTTCTTTGATAAAACTTTGATAAAGCAGAGTGATAGATGAGATTTCTATTGCAGTACACCCGTAAACACAGCAGGTTCTCTGAAGATCTGTATATAAACTTGTGTCCTTGGTAATTGATTCAAACGGAAGCAATGTACCAGAAAAGAAAGATTCACGTTTGCGTAAATCAGTCTTTTTTTGTGGGGGGAGGATTGGGTTCATACATGCAGATTTTAAAACGCAGACCTAATAAAATGACCTTCTATTTCCTTGCATACCCTGAATGCATCTTGATTACTACCCTAGTGCACCAAATGAGTGAATGTTGCTCCCTCGGGGAGAGACACACAGGGGTTAAAATCTGTGTGCGTGTGTGTGTGTGTGTTCACTGTAATACAAAAGTGTGTTTTTTCTCTGACTCACCGTCCAGCCTCCACCGTCTGTCGTCATGTCACAGTAGACCTGGAAGCCTGAAGGGTGGTGAATGGGAAACACAGAATAGATGCCATCTTCTCTCTGTCCACTGGCGTATAGATCACCGCAGTCACGGGGACGTGAGCCTGGGGACATGCAAAAACAGGGAGTCATTAAATAAATTAGCTCTAATATGGATTTCAAAGGCAAAGCATGCACTTGTACATGAGTCTTGCTTTGCTTTGCCCTCCATTTAAACCCAGGCACATGCTACTAACACATGATCACAAGGCAAAGGAACAGTTCCGGTGTTGTGAAAAAGAGATTGATGATGAAAAGGACGAGCAGGTGATGGTTGACAAAAGCAGAACAAAACAAGCTTTAAGTCTGTCAAAGACAAAATTATGGGGAGAAAAATGAAACGCAAGTAGGTCAAATGAAGATGGGAAGACACGAGGGTGGAGCACCGATATATACAGCACAGTGATGCAAGATAATACAAGTAGCTGGGAAAGGAATAATCAAAAGGAAGTTAGAAAAAAAGAAGGATATCTTAGTGAGGAGGTATATACATTTCAGCGATATAAAAGAGACAAGGGGGCAGAAAGATTGGAGAGAAGTATATAACAGGCAGAATTCGAGATGAGTTAGTGAAGAGGAGACGTGACAGTGACAGAGAGAGCTTGTAAGCCACAGCAGAGCAGAATAGTAGCACCCTTGTCTGTGACTGAGACACCCCTCTTACACAAGGGATACAAAATCTATTCACCAGGAAGCAGGAGAGAAACTCTGTGATGAGGACAGTGTCATAGATTATGCATGCCTGCCTTCACCGGGTCAAACCCCTGAATTTAAAACAGCCAGGAGACTTCTTAAAAGGCCATACAAGATTTTTTTTTTTTTTTTTTTTACAGAACCCTACATGATAGGAAATGTTTGCTCTCCCCGAAGCTTTTCAGTTTCTCCGTGTAAGCCTCAGCTAATAAGATCCGAACTTTCATCACCGTCACACATAAATGGTAACATTTCCTACTTCTTCTTTTCATTACAAGAAACTGGGGGTGTCTACGTTCGATAGAAGAGCCGCTATTTAGGAATTCTGTAACGCAGTCTTTGAGCGTTTTTTTTTTTTTTACCCAGCTTAATCATCCCTTAGAGCCGAGAAAATTTCCTTACAAGTACCACCTTCATTGATTGCACTTACACTCTAGGTCTGCTTTTGCTTGACCTGCTTTATGGCTGCAAGATATTTAATACAAAAGCATACAATGGAAGCAATACGTGAATGGGAATCACTCGTTTTCAAGTCTTCTTTCCGCAAGACTTGTTAGTAGCACAGGCTTTAAATTCACAACTTTAGATGTCGTATGCATATGTCTGGGCATCTATCAAATTACATGTTCTGTTAATTTTTTTTAAATACAACCCCCCTGCATGAGATATATATGTGGTCCTTTCATTGAATGGTATTACATTTTTTTTAATTTTTTTTTAAACGAGAAAATTAAACAGTCATTGTGGCACGCACAGAAAGTTAACAGTCTAATGTAGCCCCTCTCTATTAGATATTCCAAAATGCTCTTGCATTTTGGAATGAAATAAGAACATTCCTGCTCTTGATTCAGGATATTTCAACCAATATTTCTTGCAGATCACTTGCACGAACTCAGACAAAAGATTATCAGATCTACCAAGAATCACATTACATGGGAAGAAGTACTGAGACATCTACACATTACACCTACAGGAGCTGATCACCCATAGATGTCACGAAGCTCCGGGCACAGTTTTTGTGCTAATGTTAATGTCAGCAGAGGTTTGGGGCTCAGTTTCTGTAGTTTTTAAAAGATTTCAGTTTGCAATAACACCACTTAAAATTTCAGTTGATTATAAAATATCTAGTATACAACAAATTTCAACAGATGACTTGTTGCAACTGTGGCATCCTATTTTAGTATCGCTTTCGAATCAATAAGCTCTTTTTGTAAAGACGCACGTGCTGCCCCGGTTTCCTGGAATAATCTGCGTTTGGAGTTTAAGTCCATGTTAAAGAAACCAGAGAATAACTCTTTGATTCAGTGTGATTGTTTTTAATTGATCTGTTATTGTATATTTTGCACATGTTTGTATTTGATATTGTATTTGTTTTTAATATGGTGGTACATGTATTTTGACTTTTGTTGCCATGATGCCAGGTCTCTCTTGCAAATGAGATTTTTAATCTCACTGAGATTTTTACCTGGATAAATAAAGGACTAATAATAATGTGTGGGTGCTGGAGCTTATACATCTCTGGCAATGAGACTGGGACCCGTGTAGTGTATTTAGTGATGTTTAGAGGTACTGTGAAGGCTTCAGCTTCAGCTCAGGAAGTTCAATGAGCATATGGAGGCTAGTTTTGAATCATCAACCTGTTGAATTAGTCAGCCTCCTTTCACTCTTTGTTTCTTAACTTGAAATTTACATTGTTATACCTAGATTTGTATGAATATGTTTGATTTAGTCCTGAAGGTCTGCTACAAAATTCCAAAGAAGAACATCTCTCTAAATATATTTGGTGATTGTGGGCAAAGAGTTGTTTTATCAACAGTGCATACGGCTTATGACGATGACGATTTGCATACTTCAGACATCTGCGGTGAGACTGTAGGTAAGATTTTTTTTCTTTTATCTAGTGACTCATCCATATAAACCTTGTTGGTTAACTGAAATTGCACAATGAAACTGTGTAGCACTTCTCCTGTGTCACCTAAACCTTCCTGCAGATCTTTTGCAGTCATTAAGTAATCTTTGCTTTGCATTTTTTTACCCACTATTTTTGTTTTGTTTAGTTTTTTAGAGATTTTTCTTCAAAGAATTTCTTTCAATTATTTCCTAAAAACTTTTTGGAAAGTAGAACTTACAAGGTAGATGTCATGTTTCGGCTGTGTGTAGGCAGGGATTGGACCCAAACGCAAACTCACAGACAGAAGGAATGAACTCAAGTCTCAGCTTTATTTACTGGAACGGAAAAACAGGGATTCAAAACTAAACTAAACTGGGAAAATAGTTTACCAAAACTAACAGGGAAACACAAGGAGACTCACACAGCATGAGGGTACAACGCGACAGGGAGCACAGGAGAACACAGGGCTTAAATACACAGGGAAGTAATCAGGGAATGGAAAACAGGAGGGAGACACAGCTGGGAGAAATTGGGGCTGATGAGAGAGAGGGAGCAAGGCTAGACACACTGACAACAGGCTGAGACTTTCAAAATAAAACAGGAACCATACACCAAGACGAAGACTAGAAAACAGGACTTTACACAGAGGAGACACACGGGCAGAGACAACTGCGCACCAATTAAACCTATAGTAAACATGAGGGCACGAGACACACAACTAAAGAACAACCCCTAAACAAGAAAGACCTGGAACCTAAATTTATCATAATAATCACAACAGGATAAGAACGAATCAGACATAACTCATAATACATAATCTAGAAAAACACGAAAATACAAGAACAGAAAAAGCTGGGTCAAAATGACCCAGAACCGTGATAAGTATGGACTTTCATAAACCA